>CAUYQG010153591.1:0-10561 GCA_963574415.1 Tarsius wallacei
TGCCTGAACCCAGCAGGTCGAGGCTGCAGTGGCTGGGAGCGTGCCACTGCATTCCAGCCTGGGCAACAGAGTAAGACTCTAACTAAAAAAAAAAAGTACTTATATTCCTCCCCGGTGCAAAATATACTCACCCCTTCTCAAAGCCTCACCCCATTATGGTACTAGCTTAGAATCTAAGATGATATCACAGTCAGGCCTGTGTGTGGATGACTTTTCTCATGCACAGTTCTTCTAGTGCAGTGACTCTCAATCTGAAGACCCGTGAGTGAAAGAAGACGTTACTTGCCTTCCACACCCCCAACATACAGTGGCAAAACAGACTTATAAAAGACTCCTTTTCAAAAGCAAGGCAGATGGGAAGCATGTAGCAGGCATTGGTCCATGGGAATTCTAAGGTTTAGGCAGGAGTCGCATTGTCAGCCTACTGCCTTGGCACCAAGGGTTGGTGCCCTCAAGGGCTCTTCTCTTCTGAACAAGGTCTTTCCCTTCAGTCTGAGCTGGTAGGGATTCCCAAGCAGAATTTCTAAATAATCATGTGTGTTTTGTAGGACTGTTATTGATATTCACTACATTTAACAAAAGCTGCTTATTTTTTTGAGGCAGACCCTTCCCTACCTTGAGTTCTATAAGGGTGCTTGGAAGGCATTGCTCTTGAGTTCTTAGAAATCCTTTTGTCCAACAAAGAGGGTCTGCAAAGCACACATTTAAACCTTCCTGTGCCATAGCGGGTCTTACAGGCTTGCCCTTGACTTTGTCTTTGCACCGAGGCCACATTTTACTGCCCTTAATTTACTCTCTGTTTTCCTTTGAGAGGTTTTTGTTGTCTTTGTATCTCTTTAAGTTCTGCTCATAATCTTAAGTGTTTTTCCTTCAATTACTCTCTGTCCCCATTTTTTTCCAGAGACTCCTAAAAGCTAACTGGCCCTTTTGGTTTTCTGCCTTGATAGCTCCTTAACTAGATTGTAGAATCCACAGAGTCCATATTCTGTCTTCCACATTGCTGCAGGTGCCGCATTTTCTGCCACTATGTAATGAAAATCCCCTTTCTCCAGCCCCCACAGCTGTTCCCACTGGCCATTCTTCTACCTTCTGTGCCCTGGAAGCCCTCCCAGCTTCTGCCAGCGGCTAGCCCCAAAGCCTGCTCTCTTTCAGATATGAAATTCTGCCTCAGTTATCTCTTGTGAAACAAATCAAGTTACTTCTAAAACTTAGTAGCTTAAAGTAACCATTTTATCTCACTCTTTTGTGAGTGGAGAACTTGGAAAGTTCAGCCTTGTGTGGCATCAGCTGGTATCCTCAGTGGAACTTCCCTGGAGGGTGCGAGACGACATTGCTGTCATGCCTGGTGCCTTGGCATGCTCTACTGGGTCCCTCTCCTGCTCTGTAGCCTCCAGGTATTGCCTGTGGCCTTCCCAGGATAAACTTCTTCCACAATGGTTCAGACTTCCAGATGCCAAAGGGAAGCTGCCAGTTCTCTTAAAGGCTGAGCCTGGAACAGGCAGAGAGCATCACTTCCTCATTCCCCATTGGCCAAGGCCATCCCAGTGCCAGCCGAAAATAAGGGGAGGAGAAACAGTTGTCTCTTGATAAGAAGAATGTCAGAACCTGGCCACATGTGACCATCTCTAATCCACCACAGTTAAATAAACTTAGCCATTAGAACCATAGTTGCTATTATGTGTTATGGAGTGAATGCTTGTGTCCACCCCAAAAAAAATATGATAAAATCGAATCCCTGCTGTGATGGTATATGGAGGTGGAGCCTTTGTGGGATAATTGGGCATGAGGTTGGAGCCTTCATGAATGGAATTAGTGCCCTTATAAGAAGAGGCCAGAGAGCTGGCTCTCTGCTCTCTGCCATGTGCAGACCAGGAAGAGGGCCCTCTCTAGAATTGCTCATGCTGGCACCCTGACACTGGATTCTTCAGCCTCCAGAATCAGGGAAATAAATTTCCATTGTTTAAGCCACCCAGTCTATGATACTCTGTTATAGCAACCTGAACTAAGACAGCATCTTTTGTCTTTTCTTTAAAAAAGAAAACAGCTGTTACGCATAAATGGAGGCTTTGTGGCATTCAAGATTGATTGACTTTTTCTGCAAAGAGCCAGATAGTAAATGTTTGAGGCTTTTTGAGCAATACAGTCACAATCAAGTTTACAGAATAAGTTGATGGTGACGTGGCTCAAGGCACTAGAGAACAGAGTTATTCATTAAAAAGTAAAATAAGATTTCCCCCAAGTGCTTATCTTATATGGATGACCAAAATAATTATTTAAATAAAGGATAAAAACTTTAAAGGTTGGTATAATATTAGTTGTCTTTCTAAATAAGGTGACTAACTGGAAACTTTAAAAATAGAGAAAAAAACTATGCCTGGATTCTGGGAGGAAAAGAGGATGGTGTTGGCTTCAACAAGATGGTACCGATGATCTTTTTTGGAACAGAAAAAGAAAAGTTAACAAATGAAGAAAGAACCTCTCTTCTCACCACTGTTCACTTTCAGAAAACATCAGCCAGGCAGACGTGAGGAAACAAAGATAGCTCCCTGATTAGTCATTACTCGAGGGGCAAGAAAATAGATTTAGTGCACTTTGTTCTCAATATCATTGTGAAAGTCCAGGTAATAGTTCTTTCTTTCTGTCCTTTGTTGAGTGTTGAAAGATAGATTTTGAAGATTGAAATTTCATTTTAGTTATCAATCATTGATATCGCAGTGTATTCTTTCATATTTCTAACCACGGATATCTTTATTCACTAAATTCCTTTTTGTACCTTCTTTAAACCAGTTTCCATATTACTGAAATTTTAATGAAAATTTTATATAATAGTGAAAAATACCGAGTACCTAATTTCTTTTTTTAGTACCATATTTCTTTTAAATATTCTATTACAGTAAAAAGGCAAAAGGAAGAGTCTGTCATTTCAGAAATGACTGAACTAGAGACTTAATACAGCAACCCAGATTAAAGACCTCCTAATGAAATAGTTATTTTTTTCTGTTATAATTAATATATTAGCCTGAAACTAGGTGGTGATAAACATATAGAAAGTTCATTCAGTCTTCTCTCAACAAATGTTGCTTGGAGACATGTTTCTTGTCATGTGTGTGCTTTGCAGAGCCCGATGACTTGGAGACAGAAGCTCTGCAGGAGCCAAGGGAAGCAAGCAAAGACGATAGCCTGCCATGCCCCATCCATGACATGTGGGTCAACGTGGAGCCAAATGCAAGGGATACCAAGTATGTCATGTCTCACCCTGACACCTTAAATCCCAGAGCCATTTGTAAAAATAGTACTGTAATAGCTTAATATTGCAATATAATATTTTGATGTTGCAATACCTTATAAGAGTAATTTGATTTTTAATAGATATCCACACGGTTCTGAAGTAAAGTATAAAGTACATGAAGAGACTGTAAAAAGTCTTGCTTGCCTCTGTCCCCATCCAGTCACTTCCCACTCTCATCTTCTTTCAGGTATTTTTAATATAATGCGTAAGCAAAAGTAAACATAGAGCCTTCCTCCCTTTTTAACAGTGATTAGTATAATGTATACAGTTTTTTCCACATTGTTTATTTTTAGTGAATAATAAATGTAGGAAGTTTTTTTAATGTTAAGACAAAAAGTGCTTTCTTTTTCTTTTTTTCTTATTTTATGACTAGTTGGTATTCCATTTTATGGACATACCACAATTCAGTAAGTTTCCTATTTGATAGACATTTATTGATATTACAAACAATGCAGCAATGAATAACATTTTACATAAGGTGAATTTTTGTGGGTATATGTCAGTAATACGTGTAAGTGTAATTGCTGGGTCAAATGCATTTTTACAGATTGCATTTGTAATTCAGTTATTGTTCTCCCCAGGATTTGTACCAGTTCAAAAAGAATGTACAAAATCTGGGGCTGAGTGCAGTGGCTCACACCTATAATCCAGCACTTTAAGAGGCCAAGCCTGGGCAACATAGTGAGACCTTGTCTCTATAAAAAATTTTTTTTAAAAACTAGCCAGGCATCATGGCACACACCTATAGTCCCAAATACTCAGGAGGCAGAGGTGGGAGGATCGTTTGAGCCCAAGGAGTTTAAGACTACAGTGAGCTATTATCATACCACTATACTCTAGCCTGGACGACAGAGTGAGGCTCTATCTAAAAAAATTTAAAAAGTTTGACGCTCTCTAATTTCCCCACAGCCTTGCCAAAGTTTTATTATCAAATTTTTTTATTTTTGCCAATCTGATAAGGTAAAAAATAGCATCTCAGTTTGGGCTCTTAGTTGTTACAGGTAAAGGTAAGCACAGCTTTTCAAATGTGTCAGTTTCATTTGAATTTGCTTGTCTGTAAATTGTTTATGTCTTTGGCCCATTTTTAGGATTTTTGATATTTTATAAATTAGCAGGAACTCTTTTTAACATTAGAGATATTTACCCTGGTTGTTACGTGAATTACAACTTTTTTTTTCTGTCAGTCATTTATGTTTTTATTTTATTGTCTTGCCATACTGAAGTTTATTTTTATTTTTTGTTGTCATGTTTACCTGAATTTTGATAATTATTCAGAAATACCTTGTTCATTCTAAGGTTACCAAGAACGTTTTGTCTCCTAATACTGTTATGTGCACGGTTTTTTCATTTAGATCTTTGGAATTTATTCTTGTGTATGAAATCGTTTGAGTGTTTGTGTACTATTTGTCTCATTCCATTGACTGATCTACAGTGAGCTAGTACATACTTTTAATTAATAAATTCTAAGTTATATTTAAGATTATTTAAGGCTAATTTCACTTTCATTGTTCTTTTTTATCTTCCTGTTCTCACTTTTCTTGTTTTTTGTTTGTTTGTTTTTGTTTTTTTTGAGTTGGAGTCTCACTCCATTGCCCAGGCTGGAGTACAGTGGCACACTCATGGCTACCACAGCATTGACCTGTTGGGCTCAGGCAATCCTTCCACCTCAGTCTTTCAAGTAGCCAGAACTACAGGTGTTCACTACCATGCCCAGTTATTTTTTTTTTTGATTGATTGTAAAGATAAGGTCTCGCCAAGTTGTCCAGGCTATTCTCGAACCCCGTGGGCTCAGGCAATGCCCTCACCTCAGCCTCCCAAAGTGCAGGGATTACAGACTTGAGCCACCACGCCCAACCTTTTTTTTTTTTTTTTTAATGTGAATTTAGTATTTCTTCAGATTGGCTCTCTCTTTCCCCTACCCCCTAAAAAAAGATCTGTTGGCACTTTATTGGGATGTTAAGTTTGTTAATTACCGCAGAGAAAATCAACATGTTGTGGTCTTCCTGTCAAGAAAAACATGATGAGCCATTCTTTTTTATCTAGTTGTGGAATTTGGGAGCTTCCTTCATATAGGTTTTACTCACTTATTAATAAGCTTATGCCTAAATATACAGTTGTCCTTTGAACAACACAACTGCACAGGTCCACTTATACACAGATTTTTTTTCAATAAATATATTTTTAAATCTTTGGAGATTTGCAGTCGTTTGAAAAAAGCAAATGAACTGTGTAGCCTAGAAATATCAAAAAAAAAATAGGAAAAAAGTATGTCGTGAATGCATAAATGTATAGATACTAGTTTATTATTTACAACCATGAAATATATTCAATTCCATTATAATAAGCTAAAATTTATCAGAACCTGTACACACACAGACTGTACAGGACCATTCACATTCAAAAGAATATTAACAAATGTAAGGATGCAGCATTAAATCATAACTGTGTATAATTAACTATAGTTATTACTACTGTATAGTAATAAAGTATTATTTCATAGTCGCCTCCTGTTGCTTTTGCAGTGAGCTTAAAATGCCATGGGACACTCATTGTCCTCATGTGAGCAGTTTCTCTCTTCAGTAAATTCCACACCACAGTAAAAAGTGATCTCTCATGGTTCATGCGTGTTTTTCATCATATTTAGTGTGATTCTGTAAACCTTGAGTTGCACCATCCATACAAAGTGCTGGTGATACTGGAAGTACTCCCAAGAAGCAGAGAAAAGTCATCACATTGCAAGAAAAGTTCAGTTGCTTGACATATGCCGTATTTTGAGGTCTGCAGCTACAGTTGCTGTCATTTCAAGATAAATGAGTCCAGCATAAAGACCATTGTAGGAACAAAAGGAAATTCGTGAAGTTATCGCTGCAGCTACACCAGCAAGCATGAAAACCTCGCACTTTTCCCAAAATGCCTTTTCATGTCATATTGAAAATGCTGCTTTTAAGTGAATGCAGCATTTCTATAAGAAAAGCATATAACTATAGACTACTATGATTCAAAAAAGCAAAGTCATTATATGACAACTTAAAACAAAAGGAAGGTGATCTAAAGCTGAAGAATTTAATGACAGTAAAGGATAGTTTGATAATTTTAGAAAGAGGTTTGACTTTAAAAAGCCAGGATAACAAGAGAAACAACTGTTGCCACCTAGAGGCAGCAGCTGAGTTCCCAGATGCCATTAAGGAAATCAGTGTGGTGAAAGAGTATCTGTCTAAATAGGTTTTTAATGCAGATGAAAGTGTTATATTCTGGGGGGTGGGGGGGATGCCATAGAGGACAAGTATTAGGAAGGAAGAGAAGCAAGTATCAAGATTCAAGGCAAGAAGGGATAGGCTAAGTCCACTGTTTTGTGCAAATGCAGTCAGGTTTATAATAAGGACTGCCCTTACTAATACAGCTGCTAACCTGCAAGCCTTCAAGGAAAAAGATAAACACCAGCTCTCAGTCTTTTGGTTGTACACCAAGAAAGCCTGGACAATAAAAACTCTTTTTCTGGATTTTGGTTCCTTTGATGCTTTGTCCCTGAAGTTAGGAAGTACCTGGCCAGTAGGAGACTGCCTTTTGACATTCTTTTAATATTGGCCAATGCCCCTGGCCACCCAGAGCCGCATGAATTAAACACCAAAGTGTTGAAGTAGTCTACTTGACTCAAACACAATGTCTGTAATTCAGCCTCTAGATCAGGGGTCATAAGGACATTTAAGGTTTATCACACACAGCATGCCACAGAAAAATTTGTTAACACTGGAAGAGAACACCAATAGAGAGAACATGAAAGTCTGAAAGGATCACACCATCAAAGATGCCATGAAAACCATCAAGCCTGAAACAATAATTTCCTGCTGGAGAAAACTGTGTCTAGACGTTGTGCATGACTTCACAGGATTTACAACAGCGCTAACCAAGAAAATCATGAATGAGATTGTGGGTATGGCTAAAAGGTGGGGGTGAAGAGTTTCAAGATACGGGTATTAGAGAAATTCAAGAGCTAATAGCATGCCAGAGGAATTAGCAAAAGACTACTTTGTGAAGACGAGCTCTTCTGAACCCATGCAAGGCAAGAAGATGTAAAGTAGCAGGTCCAGAAAACAAACTGACTTTAGACAATCTGGAAGAAACTTTCTGACTATTCAAGACTGCTTTTAATTTCTTTTATGACATGGACTCTTCTATGATATGAGCACTGAAACTAAAGTGAACAGTAAAGAAGAATTGGTACTATATAAAAACATTGTTAGAGAAATGAAAAAGCTAAAAAGTCACACAAATCATGGTGCATTTCCATAAAGTTATAGCCAGTGTCCTGACTCACTGCTCCCTTCCACCTCTTTCTCTCCCCCACCCCACCTCCTCTGGCCACTCAACCTGAAGACCACAAGGATTTGGAAACTATTCCATGGGTACTTATAAAGAAGGCGTGTTCAATATTTTCCGTTGACATAGTCTGTGAAGTTTTTGGGTTTTTTTTGAGTTGCAGTCTCACTCTGTCACTCAAACTGGAGTGCAGTGGCTGTTCCTGGCCACTGCAGCCTCGACCTGCTGGGCTCCTGCGATCCTTCCACCTCAGCCTTCCAAGTAGCTGGAACTACAGGTGTGCACTACCACACCCAGCTAATTTTTTTGGTTTATTGTAGAGCCGAGGTCTTGCCAAGTTGCCCAGGCAGGTCTCAAACCCACTGGCGCAGGCAATCCACTCACCTCAGCCTCCCAAAGCACGGGATTACAGGCTGAGCCACCGAGCCCCGCTAGTCTGTTAAGTTTTTTAGGAATCAGAAATTAAATGCAGATTTTTGACGGCATGGAGGGGGTCAGTGCCCCTAATCCCCATGCTGCTCAAAGGTTTATTGTATCATCTTTTTTGTTTGCCATTGTGAATGGTGTCTGTCCTGTAGGATCTTGCAGCTGGAGGGTTATATATGTGAAAGCTTTGTATTTCCTTAACTGATTTTGTGCCCCATCAACGTGTTGATATCTTATTGCTCACAGTTGATTTTCAGTTGATGTTTATTTTTCCAATATACGTATTGTTATATCGCATGAAAGTAGTGATAACTTTAAGTCTTCACGGTTTTTTTAACACCAGTTTCTAATTGTACTGGTTAGTACCCTTTATACAATGTTAGATGAACATATACTTCTCAACAGATGACATACAAGCAGCCAACAGACATGTGAAATGAAGCCCAGCCTTACTAATCATCAGAGAAATGCAAATCCAAACCACAATGGGATATTAACTCCAATAAAGATGGCTATCATTAATAAGTCAAAAACAACAGGTGCTGGTGCAGCTGCAGAGAAAAGGGAACACTTTTACATTGTTGGTGGGAATATAAGCTAGTTCAATCTCTATGGAAAACAGTGTTGCAATTCCTAAAAGAACTAAAAATTGATCTTCTACAGCACCCAGCAACCCCTCTCCTGGGAATTTACCTAGGGGAACATAAATCACTCTGCCAGAAGGACACTTGTACACGAATGTTTATTGCCACACTATGCACAATAACAAAAATATGAAACCAACCCTACTGCCCGTCAAAAGTAGACTGGATAAAGAAAATATGGTACATATACCAAATATGGAGTATTACACAGCCATAAAGAACAAAATCACAGCCTCTGCAGCAACTTGTAAGCAGTTGGACACCATCATACTAAGTGAACTATCACATAATAAAAGAACTGAATACCACATGTTCTCACTCAGAAGTGGTCCCTGATCCCTGCTCACCTGAGCACAAGGGGGGGATCAGCAGACTCTGGGCATGACTAGGGGAGGGAGGGAGGATGGGCGGTGGGGGCTCATGTCAACACAAAGCATACCTGGTTCATTACCAGGACAAGTGAGGGCCACCTAGAAGCCCCAACTTCAACTGCGCATAGCCTACTTATGTAGTTAATGCTCACTTGCACCCCACAATTCTATAATAAGTATTTTCTTTTTAGTTGGAGTCTCACTGTATCGTCCAGACTGGAGTGCAGTGGCACACTCACAGTCACCCCAGCATCGACCTGCTGGGCTCTGGTGAGCCTTCCACCTCAGCCTTCCAGGTAGCCAGAACTACAGGCATGCTCTACCACACCCAGCTAATTTTTTGATTTATTGTAGAGATGAGGTCTTGCCAAGTTGCCTGAGCTGGTCTTGAATCCATGGGCTCATCTCGAATCCACAGGCTTAGGCAATCCACTTGCTTCGGCTTCCCAAAGTGCTGGGGTTACAGGCTGAGCCACAGAACCCAGCCAGTAAATTAATTTTTAAAAAAGGATAGAAGGAGCAGTGGCTGCCCCAATACAACTATATTTACAAAAATAGGAGGTGGGCTGGAGCCTGCAGGCTGTGGGTCGTAGACCTTGTACAGAACTGCTTAAATGTTATTGGCACTGTCTGGTCTTTACAAGTTAATCAGATATGCGAAAAGATCTGGACTTGGTGATTTGGGAAGGAGGTGTTAGTGGGGGTTGCTCACTGATAGTCTTCTCATGTTTCTTCAAAGAAAAAGGATCATTGGTGGGGTGCAGTGGCTTATTCCACTTTGGGAGACCAAGTAGGAGGATTGCTTAAGCCCAATAGTTAAGAGACTAGCATGGGCAACAAAGCAAAGCCCCATCTCTACAAAAAAAAAAAAAAATTAGCTGCCTGTGGTGGCACATGCCTATAGTCCCAGCTACTCAAGAGGCTGAGTCAGGAGGGTTGCTTGAGCCGAGGAGTTTGAGCCCCTCAACAGAGCAAGGCCCTGTTCAAAAAAACGGGGAAAAAAAGGGTTTGTTTAGATGATTCTAACTCTTTTGGAATCAATTTCATTAAATAACATTTTCTAGAAAATAAATAGTTTCTTCCAGGTTTTCAAATTTTCCCAAAATTGACCAAAATAATTTAATTTTCTGCATTTCTGTTATTTCCATTTTTTTATTACACTTTCTCCCATTTTCTTCTTGAGTAGGCTAGCTAGTGGATTATCTGGTTTTTTTTTTTTTTTTCCATTATTCATTATTTTTTATTGTGATATTGTGGGGTACAGTTAAGGGTTAGGTACACAAATATGCCTCGTTCAGGCACCCTTGTTGATAAGAAGTGTCCCCCCATCCCCAGACAGGTATTTACTACCATTAATCCCTTCCCCTATCCGCCCCCCTCCATAGTTTCCCACCACTGTCAGTCATTTTCTTGTGGTAATACGTTGGATGATCAAGGTCTACTATATGAGTGAGAACATGTGATACTCAGTTTTTTGTTTCTGTGAGAGGTCACTCAGTATTATAGACTCTAGT
>CAUYQG010153596.1:0-11505 GCA_963574415.1 Tarsius wallacei
TTCCGCCTCAGCCTTCTGAGTAGCCGGAATTACAGGCACGCGCTACCATGCCCGGCTGATTTTTTGATTTGTAGAGATGAGGTCTTGCTTGCCCAGGCGGGTCTCGAACCCACGGGCTCAGGCAATCCACTCACCTCAGCCACCCAAAGGCGCGGGATTACAGGCTGAGCCACGGAGCCCGGCTGCCAGTGGAGTTTTATGCATGTTTCCCCATGGCCAACGGCCACCTGCCTGTTTGCCCTGAGGCTGGATTTCTTTGGCCTCCAGCCCTGTCTCACTTCTCCTGAACCTCTGGTGAAGGCTGATGTGGAAGAGCTTTCTAGGGAGTGGGAACTCCCCTTGTGTCCGAGGCCCCCAGCCACGAATGGCTTCACAGCATGGGACCTGTGCAGGGCCCACACTTGGAAGGGCCTCTAGTTTGATGTAATGCTCCAGAGTCACCAACTTGAAATTCTTTTTTTTTTTTTTTTTCAGTTGGAGTCTCACTCTGTCGCCCAGACTGGAGTGCAGTGGCTGCTCCCGGCCACTGCAGCCTCGACCTGCTGGGCTCCGGCGATCCTTCCGCCTCAGCCTTCCAAGTAGCTGGAACTACAGGCGCGCGCTACCACGCCCGGCTGGTTTTTTTTTTTTTTTTGATTTATTGTAGAGATAAGGTCTCGCTTGCCCAGGCGGGTCTCGAACCCGTGGGCTCAGGCAATCCACTCACCTCAGCCTCCCAAAGGCGCGGGATTACAGGCTGAGCCACCGAGCCTGGCTGAAATTCTTCATTTTTGCATAAGGGTTTTCATTTAAACAAATCAAATAGCCGGTCCCATTCCAAACTGATGTAGTAACCCATGCTTGACCTTTACAGATGTTAAAATCTTAGCCTGTATCGCAGTCACCTTTTCTCCTGTGCTTTGCCAAAGCAAAGAGTTCCTGTGTCCTGTTTTTCCTTGGAGAGGGTTATCCCTCTTTGTAATTCACTTTACATGATTGCTTTGTGGCCTCAGCTCTCTGAGGGCTCAAACATGTTAGGATGTTGAACACCATCCAGCTCTTCCTCCCTTCCTTCTTTTTTTTTTTTTTAAAGAAAGGGTCTCACTGTATTGCCCAGACTGACTTTCAACTTCTAGGTTCAAGTGATCCTTCCACCTCAGCCTGCCAAGTGGCTGGGACCACAGGCAAGCACCACCATGTCTGGCTAGATCCAGATGTTTCTTGTTACTGGGGTGGGGGCAACGTTCTTAGCAGCTTTCTATGTCCTAAATGAAAGTCCAAAATTGCCATATGGTTTAGCACTTATTTTTAGAATCTCAATTTCAGCAAGCAGAGCGATTAACTGATTAAAGCCAGTTCTCTTCTTTTAAAGGGGAATTTCTTTCACATTTTTTGTTTTGTTTTTTTTGTTTGTTTGTTTGTTTGTTTTTTTGAGTTGGCGTCTCATTCCATCGCCCAGACTGGAGTGCAGTGGCCGCTTCCGGCCACCGCAGCCTCGATCCTTCCGCCTCAGCCTTCCAAGTTGCTGGAAATACAGGCACGCGCTACCACGCCCGGCTAATTTTTTTGATTTATTGTAGAGATGAGGTTTCACCTGCCCAGGCGGGTCTCGAACCCGCGGGCTCAGGCAATCCACTCACCTCAGCCTCCCAAGGTGCGGGATTACAGGCTGAGTCACCAAGCCCGGCCACATTTTTTGATCTAAAATTTTCCTTTCAAAAAAAGGTCACTTTGTTTTCCCCCACCCCAAAATTCCCCTTTGTGTCACTGTCACAATAGAACAATCTAGAATGACTTTATATATTTTTTTAAATTTCATTTTTGTATTTATAAAAATGAGGCAGGATCTTGCCATGCTGTCCAGGCTGGTCTTGAACTCCTGGCCTCAAGTGATCCTCCTGACTTGGCCTCTCAAAGTGCTGGGATGACAGTTGTCCACCCCACTCCACCCTTTGTATGTTCTTTTAGTAATGGACAGCTTTTGTACCACTAAACTCACGTAAGTAACGGTCCCACATCACTCCATTACAGTGAGGGAGAGTTTACAAAGTGAAACATGTACAGAGATGAAAAATACCAAAATGAAGGGAAATTCTCTAAAGAAGGATATACGAATACATGGCTTCAGTGCTAGAAACGCCGTCAGTCTGAGGTCACATAGGTAATGTCTCAGCAAACGCTGGGGGCTCTCACTTTCACTGTCAACGTCAGTGCCCTCCATCATTTTCACTGCATACTATTTTGAAAATGCTCAGAATCATATTCCTTTCTATACTTAAGATGTAGGTCTTTTACATTTTCAATTTCACTCCTTCACCGAAGGATGTTTCTAAAAACAATAGCAAAGAGACTAAGTTGAAATAGGCGTCAAGTTAGTTTTCACTGGAGCTGTTAAAAAAAAAAACCCAAAAGCTAAATAAAGCCTTCTGAAATCAGAGCCTTTTAATATAGCACTTGACAAATGTACAAGTCAGCCCCCTTTTAATCTTAAGCAGAAGGAAGAGTATAAAGTACCCCCATGTACCTATCACTTTAATATCCATTCATCTATATCCTTACCTACTGCCCTCCACCCGATTATTTTAGCCATAATTCCTGTCAGATTGTAGTGTATTTCTTTTAGAGAAAAGGATTCTCTCCCTCTCCTTTTCTTCCTCTTCTCTTTCCTTCTCTTTCCTTTCCTCCTCCTCCTCCTCTCCCTCTTTCCCCTAACCATAATACCATTATTAGACCTAGAAAAAAGCAATAATCTCTAAATCATATTTTTCTATTTTTTCCACCTCATGGCAAGAGGGCTACTGCACACAAAAAAGTACTATTAATCAAGAATCTAAGATTTAAAGCATCAGTAGTTCCTTTCCTTAAATTCAGAGGAAGAACACAGCTTTTGTAACCAAGGAGACAATTACACATCTCTATTTTCAGCCCTGTAGTTGTTCATGTGTTTGTTCTTTGTGTTGAAAGAAAACAACTGCGTTACCATGCCAAGAAATGGTCCTAAGAACATTGTGTTAAGAAATGGTGGGAACAAGTCAGATGCAGTGGACCATGCCTGTAATCCCAGCACTTTGGGAGGCGGAGGCAAGAGGATTGCCTGAGTCCAGGGGTTTGAGACCAGCCTGGGCAACTTGGCAAGACTTCATCTCTACAATAAATTTAAAAATTAGCCTGGTGTGGTGGTGCGCACCTGTAGTTCCAGCTACTTGGAAGGCTGAGGCAGAAGCGTTGCCTGAGCCCAGTAGGTTGAGGCTGTGGTGGCTGTCAGTGTGCCACTGCACTCCAGCCTGGGCAACATAGTGAGACTCCATCTCAAAAAGAAAGGAAATAAATTGTGGAAACAGGGGAAAACTTTTATTCCATAAATTTTAGCAAATACTTGTTAATTTCTAAAAGTGTGGCTGTTTAAAGGAAAATTTAGGTGATAATCATTTTCTGTACTTGGGAATGGATGTGATTGGACAACTGAAAATAGAGCCTTTGAGGGTCTGTGATCAGAACAGGTAGATATGGAAATGTTCATTCTTTTTCTTTTGCATTTCTCTTTGCATTTGAGTCTATTTCAAAGAATAATGGAAGCTTATTGAAGCTTTGAAAGGAATCCTGATTAAGAAATTTCAATAGCAAAAGAAGCTAAAGCATCTGCCCAGAAAAGTAAATCATTACTCAGGGCCTGTTTATATTATTGGGGAAAATGTCCTGAATATTGCCTATATTAGTTATCTATCGTCACATAACAAATTTCCCCAAAACATAGTAGCTTAAAACAGCATTTGTTGCCAGGCATGGTAGCTCACACCTGTAATTCCTGCACTTTGGGAGGCAGAGGTGAGAAGATTGCCTGAGCCTAGGGGTTTGAGAACAGCCTGGGCAACTTGGTGAGACCTCGTCTCTATGATAAACCAAAAAATTAGCCGGGCATGGTGGTACACACCTGTAGTTCCACCTACTTGAAAGGCTGAGGTGGAAGGATCGCCTGAGCCCAGCAGGTTGAGGCTCCAGTGACCATGAGCATGCCACTGCCCTCCAGCCTGGGCAACAAAGTGAGACTCTGACTCAAAAATAAAAACAAACAAAAAACACAAAACCCAGCATTTGTTATCTCCCACAGTTTCTGTGGGTCAGGACTCCAGGAGCAGCTTGGCTGAGTGGTTCTCTTGAGATTACAGTCAAGATGTCAGCCGGGCCTGCAGTCTCTGAAGATACGACTAGGGCTGGAGGCTTCACTCCCTGCTCACCCAAGGAGCTAGGGCAGGAGGCGTCAGTTCCTTGGCACGTGGTCCTCTCCATTGCACTGGTAGCACGAGTTTCCACCAGATAACATGATGAGACAGAGGTGGTGAGAAAGAAAGTGGGATAGAGAAAGAGCCAAGATAGAAAAGTATGGTCCTAAGAAGGGACACACTATTACTTCTGGTTAATTCTCTTGGTCATACAGATCAACCTGTACACCATGGGAAGGGATAGCACAAGGTGTGAATACTCAGAGAGGTGGTCCTTGGGACCTGTCTTGGAGCCTGGCTCCCAGTCTGCTCAAAAGTCTCATCCCTTTATAGCATCACCTCCAAGTTCAGGCTCTTATCAACCACACTAGGGCCAGGACAGGTGAGATTCCTGGGATGTAGTCTTACGTAGCTCTCAAACATAGTTCCTCCTGATCTGCAGGCCTGAGAACTAGAGACAAGCTATCACCCTCCCAAAGCCCAGCATGTAGTGGTGGGACAGACATGATGATTCCTGTAGATGCTCCTTTTTTTCTTTCTTTTTTTTTTTTTTTTTTGAGGTGGAGTCTCATTCTGTCGCCCAGGCTGGAGTGTAGTGGTACACTCACGGCCACCGCACCCTCGACCTGCTGGGCTCAGGTGATCCTTCCGCCTCAGCCTTCCAAGTAGCTAGTAGATGGAACCACAGGCATGCGCCACCACATCCGGCTAATTTTTTTTTTTTTTTTGTAGAGATGAGGTCTTGCCAA
The DNA here is from genome assembly GCA_963574415.1 of Tarsius wallacei. Classification (NCBI taxonomy): domain Eukaryota; kingdom Metazoa; phylum Chordata; class Mammalia; order Primates; family Tarsiidae; genus Tarsius; species Tarsius wallacei. Next base: position 4,949 of record CAUYQG010153596.1, read on the forward strand.
GTTGCCTAGGTTGATCTCGAACCCGTGGGCTCAGGCAATCCCCTCACCTTGGCATCCCAAAGTGCTGGGATTATAGGTGCGAGCCATCATGCCCAGCTACACTCTTGTTCAAAAAGGCTGCTAATGAAAGGCACACATTACTGGCCCATAACAGTTTTGAAATCCATGAGGGCAAGCACTGGAAAGACTCAGTCCTACTCCTGCCAGGAAATAATATTCCATGGCTTGACTCTGCCCTGGGAGACCTTGGTTCCACCTTTGGAGTCATCCTTTTGCATGAAGGGTAGCACAGATTTATAGCAAAGCATTTTTGTCACCTTGCTTCCTGCCAGTAAAATTTTGGAAGTCCAAAGGAAGGCCTCTTTTACTTTCACTTTCTCTTTCAGTTCAGTACCAGGCTACTACTAATTTAATTATTTTTTAAAACTTTTAGTCCTCCATGAATCTTATTGAGTCATCACCTTTGATTTTTTCTTAGGTCTTAACAAAGGATTTTATAGTTAGTCTTAGCCTTCACCTCTAAATTATGTTTTTCTGAGAGTGCCCTGGATTGATCTTTGCTCCAAAGCCATTTCTAGACTTTAGCATAATAATTTGCTACCTGGAGAGGCTAGGAATCTTCTAAACCAGTGAGATCTGGTTCCTTTTTGTTTAATAGTCTTTTTTTCTTTTTCACTTATCCCATACGTCTAATTAATTACTATAAGCAAGCAGCAAGAAGAAACCGATGTGGCCGGGCTTGGTGGCTCAGCCTGTAATGCCAGCACTTTGGGAGGCTGAGGCGAGTGGATTGCCTGAGCCCGTGGGTTCAAGACCGGCCTGGGAAGCTTGGCGAGAACTCGTCTCTACAATAAATTAAAAAAATTTGCCGGGCATGGTAGCGTGCACATTTAGTTCCAGCTACTTGGAAGGCTGAGGCGAAGAATCGCTGGAGCCCAGCAGGTCCACGCCGGAGTGGCTGTGAGTGCGCTATGGCCCTTCAGCCTGGGTGATGGAGTGAGACTCCAACTCAAAAAGAAAGAAAGGAAAGGAAGGAAGGAAGGAAGGAAGGAAGGAAGAAACCAGTGGCATTTTCAATTCTCTGGCTGAAAATAGACTTAGCTAGATGATTAATCCATTAGCTGTATTTTGTGCTTTCCACATAATTGTGGGTGACAGTATTGCTGAACTGTTATTCTATAACCAGGGCTTTCCTGCCTCCAGTTTCTAGTAATATTTGCCTCACTTTTCTGCAAATCTTCACCTGCAGCTTTATTAAAAACAATAAGCCTTTAAATTTTTCTCAATTTTTAGAGATGGGGTCTTGCTATGTTGCCCAGGTTGGTCTTGAACTGTGAGTTCAAGTGATTCTCCCACCTCAGCCTCCCAAGTAACTGGGACCACAGGCGTGTGCCACCATGCCTGGCTCCAACTGTGAGGCTTTTATTCACAATTTCAAGGCACTGCAGGCTTTCACTAACACTCTCCTCAAAGTCCACTGCCTGGTTCCAAAGCCACACTGGAGAGTTCCCTTACAGCAGCACCTAGTTACTTAAAGGGACACAAATCTGTATGTTCCGTATCATTCCAATACAAATGAACTCCAAACTTAGCTGCCTAAGGCATTATCACCTCACAGATCTGGAAGGCCAAGAATCTGGAAGCATCCTGGTCAGGTGGTTCTGGCTCAGGGCTCTCATGAGGTTGCAGGCAAGCTGTTGGCAAGCTCTGAAGCCTTGGCTGGGGCCAAAGACCAGCTATGAGCTTCCTCACACTGCAGTGGACAGGAAGCGTCAGTTCCTTGCCATGTGGGTCCCTGCATGAGGCTGCTCACCACAGGGCTTCTCCCTCCAGAATGAGGACCGAGAAAGCACAGGGCAGAAGCCACAATCTGTTATAACCTAACCTTGGAAGTGGCACACCACGGTTCGTGTTGAATTTTACTGGCCACACAGCCCCATCCTGGAACAATGTGGGAGAGGAGTGCACACAGGTGTGACTGCCAGGCAGGGGATTCTCTGGGGCCATCTCACATCCTGCTATCTCATTTCCTAAGTAGCATAATCACTTGGTACCTCTCACAATAACCCGTTGTTAAAAGGAACTAAAAATGCAGGGTTCTTTTTTTCATCTATGTATACATAAACATAGAAAAGCCTGGCAGGACATACAGAAAACCATGATGTTAGACATGCTTATTTCTGGGTACTGGGATTATAGGTGATTTTTAAAACTATATATAGGTACTTCTGGAGGGAAAAAAAGACAACCCTTGCCTTCAAAGTTACCTATTGGGAAAACAAAAACAGAGGTATAATACAGTGTAATAAATGCTACAGAAAAGGTATAAAGGGCAATACACAGGGGAGTCAGGTGAACATAGTTTTGTTTGTTTTGAGTCAAGGTCTCACCGTATCACCCAGGCTGGAGTGCAGTACCACAATCACGGTTCATCGCAGACTTGACTTCCTGGGCTCAGGCAATCCTTTTGCCTCAACCTCCTGAGTAGCTGAGACTACAGACACATGCTACCATGCCCAGCTAACTTTTTTATTTACTGTAGAGACATTGTCTCCCTATGTCACCTAGGCAGGTCTCAAACCCCTGGGCTCTGGTGATCCTCTTGCCTTGGCCTCCCAAAGTGCTGGGATTACCGGCATGAGCCACCGTGCCTGGCCACACTTAGGAGTTTGAACTTGGTACTGAACTATAGTCCATGAGTATACCATTACAGGCTTATAAGCAAGAAAAGGAAATAATCATGTATTTTTTAAAATTCACCTATGTTTTAATGTTTTCATAGTTTTATTTTTAAAAATATTGATCCACTTGGAACTTTTTCAACATTACAATTTAATACAAGACAAAATAATATAAATTGTAAACATTAGTTAACTAATAGAAGAAACCCATCAAAAATAACTTTAAAGCCTTAAAGCCCTTAAAAACTTCTTTAAAGCTTTTAATGTATAGAAATACAGTAGAATAAATGTTCCTACTTATAAGACTTTGAAGGGTTTGACCGATTGTGAAACATTCACTGAGTGGTAGGATGGATGAGAGAGGCAGAAATGAAAGTCCTATGACTTTGTTTTCTAAAACACTGAGAAACGGTGTCAGCTGGGAAAAATAGGAATTATTGAGTGCCTTATTGTCGACATTTTTAACTTGCTCTCACTTGGCATAAGATGTCACACTCCACAGATTATAACATGCAGAGAGCAATCCTTTTCTAATCGTTCATGGTGATATATTCCCATGGATATCGACATTAAAGCGTTTACTGCCTTGAGCTCAATCAAGGTATGGCACAGTTTTTATGGGACGCCTTTATTGTCCTGTAAGGTCATAGCATAACTGGCTTTATGCAGAACAGGTAGCCCTCACTCCTCTTTTAGTTGCCCTGCTCTTTGCTTTCCATGACAAGTACAGTATCCACAGCTACTCCTATGTCCTCCAGTGACTGGCCCCCCTCCACTTCCAGAGGCCTTCTGGGAAAGGAAGTAGAAAGGCTGTAGAGGGATGTGTGGTACCCAGTGCTCACCATCCAGTCATGTAAGACCTATAAGATAAAAAGCTTAGTCATTATTCAACACTGTCCTTCCCCCACTGCATGCAAATAAACTACTGCTATATTCAACAAAAATACTTCTCAAAATGTGAATTTCCTCACCTGTGAACTGCAAGCCTTAAAAAACCTTCTTCTCAGGACTCGCCCACTTGGACATCGCAGAGCAACTGTAACTATCTGAGGAATAAAAACGTTTGGGTAAGAATTCCAATCCAGGGTGGGCACAGTGGCTCAGCCTGAAATCCCAGCACTTTGGGAGGCCGAGGCAAGAGGACTGCCTGAGTTCGGGGATTCGAGACCAGCCTGGGCAACTTGGTGAGACCTCGTCTCTACAATAAATCACAAAAACTAACCCAGCGTGGTGGCATAAGTCTGTAGTTCCAGCTACTTGTAAGGCTGAGGCAGAAGGATTCCCTGAGCCCAGCGGGTCGAGGCTACAGTGGCTGTGAGTGTGCCACTGCTCTCCAGCCTGGGTGACAGAGTGAGACTCCCACTCAAAAAAAAAAAGAATTCCAATCCACTGCTCTTTGCATTTCCAAAATTACTACTCCTAGGAAACACCAACCATTATAAAAGTTCACGTAGAGATTTGCAGGCTTTTAGCTCTGAGAGTACTGGACCAGCATCAAGGTCCAACTAAAACTCCACTTTAAACATGGACATAGCCAGGTGTGGTGGCTCACGCCTGTAATCCCAGCACTTTGGGAGGCTGAGGTGAAAGAAGTACCTGAGTCCAGGGGTTCGAGACTAGCCTGGGCAACATGATGAGACCTCATCTCTACAAAAAAATTTAAAAATTAACCAGGTGTGGTGGTACATGCCTGTGGTTCTAGCTACTTGGAAGGCTGAGCCAGAAGGATGGCCTGAGCCCAGCAGGCTGCGACATGAGCGTGCCACTCACTCCAGCCTGGGTGACAGTGTGAAACTCCAACTCAAAAATGAAAAAAAAAATTTTAAATAAATAAATAAATAAACATGGACATAGCCAGGCACAGCGGCTCATACCTGTAATCCCAGCACTTTGGGAGGTGGAGGGGAGAGGATTGCCTGAGTCCAAGGGTTCGAGACCAGCCTGGGCAACTTGGCAAGACCTCGTCTCTACAATAAAGCGAAAAATTAGCTGGGTGTGGTGGCACATGCCTGTAGTTCCAGTTTCTTGGAAGACTGAGGCAGAAAGATCACCTGAGCCCAGCAGGTCAAGGCTGCAGTGGCCATGAGCATGCCACTTCACTCCAGTCTGGGCAACAGAGTGAGATTCCTACTCAAAAAACCCCCCAAAAACACATGGACTAATTCTTACAAAATGAAAAAATAAACATCTTCCCACTGACTGAGGAGGCCAGGGACAGAGTCTTCCAGAGAGGATGCCAGAAACTAAATGCTTCTGTCTGCCCAGATAATACTCAGCTCACAGCTGAGCTTCAAAAGCACACCAAGAAGATCTAGTGCCACCTCACATTCCACAGACAGGAACAACACTGGCCTGGACGGCAACAAGAAGCCACCCTGTCCACGCGAAAGCTACAGGTCGCACCAAACCTGCATCGCCCCAGGCCCGAGAGTGCCAGTCGGCGCCGGTCCAGTGGCGGGAGCTCCCAGGGGCCTCTACTCCTTGGAGCAGCTCCAGCTTGATCCACTTTTCATAATAAAGCCCCATCAGCTTCCCTTCCATGAAACTTAAACAGCGAAAAAGAACTTAGAAACTGCGAGTTTATTAAAGGGCACCATAAAAAGAGAAGATAGCATATTAGTAATTCATTCTAGTGTTCGTTTGTTACCTACCAGAAGATGCTTTCTTATGACTAACATTATCTTAACTGACCTGGGAGTTATGTGGGCATCATGTGATGTACAAGTCATGTTAGAAAACAGTTCCAAGCCGGGCTCGGTGGCTCAGCCTGTAATCCCGCGCCTGGGGAGGCTGAGGTGAGTGGATTGCCTGAGCCCGCGGGTTCGAGACCCGCCTGGGCAAGCGAGACCTCATCTCTACAATAAATCAAAAAAAATTAACCGGGTGTGGTAGCGCGCGCCTGTAGTTCCAGCTACTTGGAAGGCTGAGGCAGAAGGATCGCAGGAGCCCAGCGGGTCGAGGCTGCGGTGGCCAGGAGCGGCCACTGCCCTCCAGAGTCTGGGCGACAGAGTGAGACTCCAACTCAAAAAAAAAAAAAGAAAACAGTTCCAATCACCAGCCTAAGAAACAAAGTGAGACTCTCATCTCTACAAAAAAAACCAAAAAATTAGCCAGGCATGCTGGCACACACCTGTAGTCCCAGCTACTCAAGAGACTGAGGCAGAAGGATCGCTTGAGCCCAGGAAGTCAAGGCTTCAGTGAGCCATGACTGTGCCACTGTACTCTAGGCTGGGCAACAGAGTAAGACTCCAACTCAAAAAAGAAAAAAACAGTTCTAATCAAGTGGTTAAGGGATTTGATTCACATCCAAATCAGTATAATGTTGAGACTTGTTATATGAAAGTCCTAATACACTGCTATTACTTCTCCTAAATAAAAGTTTTATACCAAAAAAAGAAATTACAAAACTACAGATGAAAAGTCAATTTTGCTTATTTTTAGAAGATTTAATTTTGCCTCAGCCTCCCAAGTAGCTGGGACTACAGATGTACACCACTGCTCCGAGTTTCCACAGAGGCTTTGTTTAGATTTATTGTAGAGATGAGGTCTTGCCAAGTTGCCCAGGCTGGTCTCTAACCCCTGGGTTCAGGCAATCCTCTCACCTTGGTCTCCCAAAGTGCTGGGATTATAGGCATGAACCACTGCACCTGGCCTGAGGCTTTGTTTTTTTTTTTTGAGTTGGAGTCCCACTTGATCGCCCAGACTGGAGTGCAGTGGCCGCTCCCGGCTACCGCAGGCTCGACCCGCTGGGCTCTGGCGATCCCTCCACCTCAGCCTTCCGAGTAGCCGGAATTACAGGCACGCGCTACCATGCCTGGCTAATTTTTTTGATTTATTGTAGAGATGAGGTTTCGCCTGCCCAGGCGGGTCTCGAAC
>CAUYQG010153599.1:0-11413 GCA_963574415.1 Tarsius wallacei
AAATGTGGGGGAGCCGGGCTCGGTGGCTCAGCCTGTAATCCCGCGCCTTGGGAGGCTGAGGTGAGTGGATTGCTTGAGCCCGCAGGTTCAAGACCCGCCTGGGCAACTTGGTGAGACCTCATCTCTACAATAAATCAAAAATTAGCCAGGTGTGGTAGTGTGCACTTGTAGTTCCAGCTACTTGGAAGACTGAGGCAGAAGGATCGCCGGAGCCCAGCAGGTTGAGGCTGCAGTGGCCGGGAGCAGCCACTGCACTCCAGTCTGGGTGACAGAGTGAGACTTCAACTCAAAAATAAATAAATAAATAAAATAAAATGTGGGGGAAGCCGACTTAATGCACTGTTGGTGTGTCCACTGGTGACTATTCTGGTGTGCAATCTGGTATTATTCTGGGACATTATATATGTATGTGTATAACTCGGGAGGGTAGGGAGGGAGAGAGGAAGAAACAGAGAAGGAGAGAAAGGAAGGAAGGAAGAAAGAAGAAGGAAGGAAGGAAGGAAAGAAAGAAGGAAGGGAGGAGGGAGGGAGGGACATTATAAAAAATGGGATTTCTAGCATATCATTTCTATAAATTAATAAAATATAAATAAATGCCCTTAAAATAACACTATTGCGTATTTCTAAAAACACACCCACATAAACACATGTGGAGGTGGATTGGAAGGACACATAGTAAGTAAGCACATCCCAGTGGGCATCTGTGATGGGGGAATAGCCCAAAGTTCACGATTGATTCAGCTCTCTGCACTTGAGGTTCCCTGACAAGACCCACTGATGAAAATCAACAGAGAAGGCTTATGAACAATTAAAAACATGTGCATGTGAACGCATGCAAGTTAGTTTCTACTCCTAGAGGGGCAGGCAAGGCCTCTTCACCGTGGGCACCATAGCAGGGTGCTGAAGAGAAAAGGTTTTGGGGTTTTTTTTTTTTTTTAGTCAAAGTCTCACTCTGTCACCCAGGTCAGAGTTCACTGGCACAATCACAGGTCACCACAGCTTCGACTTTCTGGATTCAGAAGATTCTTCTGCCTCAGCCTCCTAGCAGCCAGGACTACAGGCATGTACCACCATGCCTGGCTAATTTTTAATTTATTGTAGAGATGAGATCTCGCCATGTTGCCCAGGCTGGTCTTGAACTCCTGGGTTCCTGCAATCCTCTCACCTCAGCCTCCTTAAGTGCTGAGATTACAGGTGTGAGCTACTGTGCCTGGCCTTTTTTCTTTTTTTTTTTTTGAAGAAAGATTTTTAATTTTACTATTCAATGCTTTTTACCATTTGTGTATGTTATTTTTTAAAAAACCACAAACATTAGTTTAAAATAAAATTCAGGAAGAACTACTGAAACTGATACCAGCATCTGAAGATATGGGTTTTCTAAAATCTGACCTGGCTTCTGAGAGACTAACATTTCCCAAGCATGTGCTAAGTAGAAAAGTGTATTTGTAGAGCCCATAATCTAAGCCCAACCCACACCCAAGCCCAGAACATGAGGCTGCTCTCTGTGCTCAAAACACAATGCCTGTGATGGGTTTTACATTATTTTTAAAATGTAAATATCAGTCACCCAAAATGTTAACTGAATGGTGAATGTGACCCTTAAAGTTGCATCTACTACTAGTGAGGGGAGCAAATCATTTGAAAATGGCTTGTAGCATGTTAAGCACATAGTTTCAACCTAGAAGCCTGTATATAAAAGTGTATGATAAAAGCTGAGATGCTCGTTTTAAAGGACAGGCGGTGTGGGAAGTCCAGAGGCTCCTGTGTAAAGGCCCCATCATTACCCCTCTCTGTGGCCCCTAAAGCACCTGTTTAGAACCTTAGTCCTTCAAAGAATACCTCCTCCTTGGGTGGGGAGTGGAGACAAAATTCAAATGGTTGTGAGAAAAAGAAGTTGACAAACAGCACGCATGAATACCACATGCAGGGTGGTGGTCGCAGGGCACCCCTTCTTACCGTGCAATCTTGTCACTGCAAGACATGGTGTGCAGCCTCTCCCCCTGCAGCACCCTACCCCACATCTGGATGCTTGCATTGGATCGCACTGGAATTGTCCCCTCATCAAACTCAATTTTGGTCCATAGCTGTCCTCTTGCTTTACGGCTGGGATATCTATCTGCTGGTTCTAAGAGACAAAAAGAGGGTTAACACCTCACAGGTAGTAACCCATCTATTTAACTTATTGAAAAGCACATCTAACAATACCCTATAAATGTGATATGGTCTATGCATATGTTTACACTGTATATACAAAATACACATACAAAATAAGTATATATAATTGAGCAGGAAGGATATAATAATACAAACCAAGTTCACAAAAGTGGTCTCCCTAGGGGTTAGAAAGAAGGGGGCTACCATTTTAATTGAAAAAAGCTGATTCCCAGCACTTTGGGAGGCCGAGACAAGTGGATTACAGCATGGGCAACTTGCTGAGACCTCGTCTCTATAATAAATTTAAAAAATAAGCCGGGTATGACAGTGCGTGCCTGTAGTTCTGGCTACTTGGGAGGCTAAGGCCGAAGGATTGCCAGAGCCCAGCAGGTTGACACTAGGGTGGCCATGAGTGTGCCACTGCACTCTAGCCTGGGTGACAGAGTGAGACTCCAACTCAAAACAAAAACAAAAACAAAAACCGAAGCAAACAGAACAAAATACTAACATTTGCCAATGCTGGGTGATAGATCCCTGGACATTTGGCATGTTTTCTTCCCTGTATTTATAAAATTTCAAACATAAATCTAGATGGATTCAGAGATAAATCCATGGGAAGCATGCTAAAATATCCATAGTAATTACCTCTGGGTTATATGAATATGGATGACGTTAATGATCTTTCTTATATTTTAAAAATACTTAGCAATTTTCCAGAGTGTCTGTTGCTTTTATAACCAAGCAAACTAATGTAATCAAATATTCTATTTGGAATAGATAATGTTCATGCTTGGGAGACAGGATGTAGACACAAATTAAAAACTTTTGTTTTGTTACTAAGAAACAAAAGTTCTAACCTCATATGCAAATAAGGACAGAACAAAATGTGATCGCAACAGTGGTCTTGCTTTTCAATAGAGTCTACCTGCTTCTGGAAGTTCAGTCAAACACTTTAATTATACATTCAGTAAATTACAATTCATTAGAAATATGGAGGATTCCATATATCTCAGATTTAGCCATAGTTATTATCCAAGTCTAAATACAGATACAATTTTGATCTACTATCCACACTCCATTCTAATTTCTTGGTTAATTAGAATCAATATTTTTTATTTATTAAAATCTTCCAATTAAATTATTAATGTGAAAGAAAAAAATCAATACTTTATAGAGACTCTTGTCAGATTCACATCCAAAGCTAAAATTTTTTTTTAAAGGGTAAAGGCTCTCAATATAGGCTTCTTTGTCCTTTTATCTGTAACTACATAATGATGGGTTTCTTGAGAAGCTGTCAACTGATGAGGTCTAGTCTCATACCTTCCAGTATTGGCTCATGTGGGGAGAAGATTCTGGCATCTCCACAGGGATGACAGGCCTCAGTCCTCTCTTTGTGCTAGTCACTAGGAAGCTCACAGACAAATGTGTGGCCCACTCTGGCACCCAGACAGGAGTCCAGGAGAAATACTTCACTCTGCAGATATGTCCTCGGGCTGCATTATCCTTCTGCCTCTGTTTTCTCTATACTTGAATTCCATCAAGTTTCTTCATTTTGTACCATGTGTCTTTCTGTCAGAGCCTGATAGGTCCAGTTTTAATGAGGAGGGGCATCCGAAGGACCAACCCCATCCCTACCCTGAAAAGGAGGGGCTCTGCTTACACCCAAGAGGCTCACTGGAAGCAAATAGCTCCACTGATAAAAACTGCCACTAAAACTCATATGTCATAGACTCTGTCTGAAAAAAAGTGAAACAAGTAATTTAGGTTTAATTGTACCCAAACCTGCTGGGCAACCCAAAGTGGCTATTTTTATGACACTAAACAGGGGATGGGAAGGGGAAGGGGGAAGTGCTGAATCCTCAGTAATACAGAATTTTTAAGAGACATAGACCAGTCCGGTGGTTGGGCTCAGAAGGAGAAAAAGGCTACATTGGTCGCCACCTCTCCCCACCCAGCATGTGCCTCCCAGATGCGGCTGCAGCACTGCCCTGCCCAGAAATCCCACAGCCTCTGCCCCTTGAGGTTCTTCTCTACCCCCTCCGACTTTGCTTGGCCACCTTAGATACCTCCCCAGGTTAGGCTAGGAAAAGCTTCAGGGCTGTAGGAAAGTTCCACACTCATCGATGCCTGCAGCAGCTGGTGCAGAACCACACATGCAAGCAAGTGGCCTAGCTATAGGAAACTCCACACCTAACTGTTAGACTCATCAGACACACCTGCAGCACTGTCGTCCATCTAACCGGAATGCTTGCAGGCAAGAGCCAACCACCAATCTTAGGGAACCCCCAGAGCATGAGCATCAATAGCCAAGGTTGACCTAAGATAATCATAACCTACTTTTACCTTCATTGTAATACTATCAGCATAAAATCACCCCAAGGGAGCCTCTACTCCCATTGCACACCTGACACCATGACAGTCCCAGTAGGATCCTATAAGGACCAAAACTCCCCCACCCAACATGAGAAAGAAGTAAAAAAGACCCAGCCCTAAGACCACGCATTTTTAGGAAAAGCCACTCCATTCCCACTACTCAGCCCCCCTAAGAGTAAAAGTTACAGCTTAACAATGGTTGGGTGCAAAAGCAGCAGCTTTCTGTAAGCTGTTTCTGCCTGCTCTCCCCTCTTGAGAGTGCACTATTCTTTGCTTAATCAAGTGACTTGCTTATCCTGCTTCTCCATGTGTCTGTGAATTCATTCCAAACATATACACGAGAACCCATTGTTGACCCTCTTGTATCAGGAGGGGCACCCCTTCACCTAGTAACAGTAGGAAATGAGAGGAGAGGAGAAGAAAGAAGAGGGAGAGGGAAGGGGAAAGGGTGCATGGGGATCTCCTCACATTATAGAGGAAGGACCAGCAGACATTGTCAAGACGGATGGAACCCACAAACTCACACCTCTCCCACCATCGCGCCTGCTGGATGTGAGGGAGGGGTTGTCGGAGTCCTCTTCTGGGGTGCATCGATGCTGCTGTGCTGTGAGCCATGCTCCCCTCTGCCTTTGACTTCAAGACTTTTTTTGCCCGTGCCTATGCCACTCACATGGTAGGCTTTCTTTCTTCACGTTTTGTTTGCTAAGACTCTATTACAATGTAGACCTCTAAAACAGCTTTCCTTTATGAAAATCCATTTCTTCCAAAGCTCTTAGGCAGTGTTATAAATATTGGTTTAAAACATTAGCCAGGAGATTATTGATAAAATATAAAATAGAAACTAGTCCCCAAGAAAACGTCATCTAAAAATATACCAGTTTCCACTCTCACTTTATTTCAATGGAGTGCATCAAAGGGAACTCTAGTACCTGTGTCAAGGTGAAGGTCATTTCTTATGTCTTTTCTACATTATTTCCAGAAACTACCCAATAATAGAGTTTTTTTAAAAAAAATCTATGACAAGAGGGGAGTTGCCCAAATAGAAATGTGCCTATAAACAGGTCTTCCAACTAGGAAGAAAAAAAAAGTCTGCACAAATAGTTCAAACAAGCCAGGTCAAAAGGTGTTCTGAAGTGGGGAACTTGGGACCAAGTTACCTGGGATGAGCGCTGTTGTTAACTGATGGATTTTGAACATGCACAGAGGGGTTCTGGGAGATGTTTCATTTCCATCATTACCCTTTGAGTTTTGAGAGCCTTCCAACTCCCCAGAACTGAGTCAGAGGCTCCTGGACTGAAGTGAGGAAGAAGCCCCAGTGACAGTCTTCCTGCCCAGGTCCATGTCACTTAATTCCATGGAAGTGACAGAGGACGAACAGATCAATTAGTGCCACACACATTTGATTCCATTCTTCATTTGTGACGGTGAAAACTGTGTAAGACATTGCAAAATATCCCAGACTTATAATTAATTCTAATCAGTCATTAAAATCCTGTGCACCACAATCTCAATTACCAGAACAGATGCAGCCATGTCTGCCACACTGTGCTCCATTTTAAGAGAAAGAAGTGGATCAAGGAGCAATATCATTTAGAACAAAGTGATAACACATTCTGGGCCGTATTCGAGGCCAGTACACATCTATGCTGGTCTGCCATTGCCAAACCTATAGTGCAGGCACACTCAAGTCTGCTCATGGGGCCCTGCTCTGGCCTGTGGCTCTGGCCTTTCTGCAGGAGAGCAGCTCCCCTCTCCCTGCTGGCCCTCCTGGACCCAACAATGGTTGCCATTCTCATCTCAAGTCCTGGGCTGGCAGCCTGGGCGGATTCCACTGCTTCTCCTGAGTATTCCACTCCGGCCTCATGAGAGACGACAACTCTTTCCTTTGACAAAACTTGAGACAGGCTCCTTTGAGTTCACCTGCTGAGCAGTCCCTGACCTTGGCTGGTCTCGTTTTTGAAAGAATCCTGCCAAGTCAGTTGAGTGAAATATTCCCCACCCTTGGTCCCTGATAAATCCCTCATTCCCATCCTTGGTATGTGATCCCCCTGCCAGGCCTTCAGATGAAATCCCATCAAGTCTGTTTAACCAGAATCTGCCTTACCTGTAATGCTTCCTCATGCTAATTCTCCACCCTCCTCTCTCTCTGCTCCTTGTCTATAAATCCCCATTTTTTCTGTCTGGAGTGGAGCCGGATCTCTCTCCCAACCCAGCACCTCAATGCACAATACCCTTGGCTAAAATCTGTCTGGCCATCCTTTACACGTGCCTGGATAATTCTTTAACACAGATTAGGACAGGACATAACCTCTTCCCAACAGCCACACATGCCCAGCCACAGCCTCCAAACCCCAAGAAACAAAGCTGGGCAACAGGTCTCAGGGGCCTGGGAAACCTAGTGGGGCTCCCTATAAGTAACCAAGGAGTACCTTGCAGATGAGCCAGGCTTGCATAGAGGTTCCCTGTTCCCACCCTGCCCACCTCCCACCCAAGGGAGAAGGGCTCTCACTCATTCTGGACCACTTGGAGCTTGTGATGCTATTGCCTTCCCACTCTCTCCATGACCCTGTGGATTAAATTAACTCAGTACCCCCAGCTAAACTCAGCCTGCCTATCTCACCCCCACTCATCCTCTCCGTCTGGCTCTGCTGCTCCCAGGTTCAGGGACCATCCTACGAGGCCTAATTTTTGAGGGAGGAGCCAAGGCACACAACTTGCATCATATCTGCTGGCACTGGACCCCATTGGTGCAAAACCCTCCCTTCTCCCCCCATTGGCACTGGATCCCAGCAGGCACTGGAGTTGAGGCGCCCGCCCCATCTTTTGTGCCAGCTGGGTCCACGCCCCCAAGGGCTATCCCCTACCTGCAAGAGAAGTGGTCCCCAGGGTGCCTATTGGGTGAGCCCTCCCAGGCAACCACATGCTGCCCAGCCCTAGTAATCACTAAATAAGTTTATCAAGCTTTTTGTCAAAAGCAAGGGCACGGTCTTTCTCTCAAGATGGGTGGGGTATGGTGTGATGCTTTGTGGCTTCTTCTGGCCCACTACTGAAAGAAATTTTAGAGTGGCCAGAGTAGTTTTAAAACAGAATTTATTAGTGAGAGAGAGAGTGAAAGAGAGAAAGAGAGCATGCCTGACAGGCATGGACATCTTGAGAGAAAGACCATACCCTTGCTTTTGACAAAAAGCTTGATGTACCTATTCAGTGATGATTATGCTAAAGGATGAGTTACAGGTATCTAATCTGAGTTTTCATTACCATCTCTCCATGTTTGATGAGCTAAGGAATGAGCTTTTCCTGAACACACATTTTGCCTTTGTCTGGAAACTTGATAGACTTTTACAGCAATTATTATGTTAATCATGACCTGAAAGGTGGGCTGATTCCCAATTCTACACCTTGGATGAACTAAAGGGCTTCACTTGTGTGTCTGTGTTCTAGCCTGTAGGGTAGTCAAGTCTGATGTGCTGATACAGAAGAAATATCTGAACACTTCTCCTATTTTAAAGCCTCCTAAAAGAAATGTTTCTATATCTAACTTATACAAAATTAACCTTAGAATAAAAATACACTTTCTTTCTTTCCCAACTTACTCTATTTTGTTTCCTATCATTAATATTCCCGTAATTTTAAAACAAGCAAAATTTTACAAAATTAGATTTTACTTTCCCTTTAACAACAACAACAAAAAACATATTCCCATGTTTTCTCATTCATAAAAAATATTTTTATTTTATTTTTTAATTTTAAAGATGTGGGGTACGATTCAGGATCAGATACATAAGTGGTCATCATACAGGGAAAGTTTGGGCCTCCCTTTGGTCCCCAGTTCATCTGATTTGGGATCAGGTACCCTAATTGATGTTATGTGTCCCCCTCTCCCTCCCCTAACAGTGTCTCACTACAGTCAATACCATATATATGTATGTATGTATACACACATACACACACACACACAATTTTTTTGAAATTGTCTTTGAGAACTTTGAAGAGTGAACATTTTTTTTTTTACCAGAAACACAACTTATTTTCCTTATATATTTTACATGTAATCAATTACAATGTTAACTCTTAGTCACTTTTACTTTTAGTACAAACCTAGAAGGTAAGCAATTTTAATTATGTACCAGAATCAGAATCAAAGACAATGTCTGGGACTAGGCTTTATACCTTAACGCTTCAATCTAAAGATATAATTTTACAGATAAGCTTAGGTCAAAAGCATATTTAAAAGCCTCAAACTACAAGAATCTTAGAAAATGCAGGGGATATCCTCATGAAAATTGGAATAGAGAACCAATTCCTGATCACAACTCCAAAAGTCCATGTCATAAGAGATAAGATAGACAAGTGGGACCTCGTCAAACTGAAAAACTCCTGCAAAGCAAAAGAAACCATCAAGAGAGGAGAAGACAGCACACAGAAAGTGAAAAAATATTTGCTAACTTACACCTGACAAAGGCCTAACATCCAGGATGTACAAGGAACTCAAACGTGGCAAAATGAAAAAAAGGAAGAAAGAAAGAAAAAACAGTGCCATTAAAAAGTGAGCAAAAGACATGAATAGACACTTTTCAAAAAAAGACATATAAGCAGCCAACAGATACATTAAAAAATGTTCAGCCACACTAGTCATCAAAGAGATGCAAATCAAAATCACACTGAGATACCACCTAACTCCAGGCAAGATGGCCATCATTAATAACTCAACAGATGCTGGTGAGGTTGTGGAGAAAAGGGAATGCTTCTACACTGTTGGTGGGAGTGTAAATTAGTACACCCTCTGGGGAAAGCGTGGTGCTTCCTAAAAGATCTAAAAATCAACCTTCCATATGACCCAGCAATCCCCCTCCTGGGAGTATACCTGGAGGAACTAACATCATTCAACGAAAAAGAAACTGCACGCACATGTTGATCACGGCATTATTCACAATAGCAAAAACATGGTACCAACCATGCTGCCCATCGAAAGTAGACTGGATAAAACGCAGTACATATACACGATGAAGTATTACCCAGCCATAAAGAGGGAAAAAATTATGGACTTCACAGCAACGTGGATGGATTTAGAGTCTATAATACTCAGTGATCTATCACAGAAACAAAGAACTGAGTACCACATGTTCTCACTCATAATTGAACCCTGAACATCTATCATGATACTATAAGAAAGGAATTGGCAGTAGCAGGTCACTGCCAGGGGAGGGGGGAGAGGAACATAACATTAATCAGAGTATCTGATCTCAAACTAGGTGAAGTAGGGACCAAACGGAGGCCCAAACTTCAACTGTACAGTGACCACTTACGTACCTAACTCTGAATTGTACTCCACATCTTTAAAATAAAAATAATTAAAAATAAAAAAGTAAATGTGGATGTCAAAAAAGTAAAACAGTGGATATACATGGCTGTAGAAAACAGTAATCTTTTAAAGCTGATAGATGACTTTTCATTTATTTCATAATGTTTAGCCTTAAATACAAATAAATTTTCATGATCTATCTGCAAATTTTTAATTAATATACTTTGTATTTAATATGAAGATAAATTACCTAAAATCAGATAAGTATTAAACAGCATGATATGCACATTATGAATATTAAGTATAAAATATTTTATAATATTAAATTCCACCCTAAGACATTTTTCTTTTATCAAAAAGAGAGCACTTGCTAATAAACTTTATAACATAGATGATTAAATCATACATCAATGTTCTTTTACATCTCACTTGAATTCTTTGTAAAGAAGATATCTATGACATTTTGAGTACTATACTTAAAATATGTGCTATTATGTGATAAAACTAATTAAAATACCTCAGTGGTAGCATTATTCTTTGCTTATAAATCTCTAGATGCTTCCAGCATCAGGGAGCAAGTGTTCAAGAAAAGATTTTGGCCATGGTGACTTTACAAAAGCCATCATCTTCAGAGTTGTTGAGAATCTGTGATATCAGGTACCAGAAAAGTGTATGAGTGATAAATTCAGCTGAGTACTTTCCTTGGAAACTGAGCAATAATTTATCTTTCTTTAAGAAAATAGGTCAGTAAGATCATTTAATGGTTGCTATGTGATATTAACCATTAAATAAAGTGCTGCTAATAACTGAATGTGAATGCTACCTAAATTGGGAGAAATAATTTGAAGCCCTGGTCATTAATGGTTTGAACTTTTATTTCATCTGAAATAAGATTTATTTTTAAATTTTCTCCCTGTTTAACTTTTTAAACCTACAATGTCCATTTGGAAGTGTGGTATAGAGATAAAAGGCCTTGCACAAAGAACTGGCAACAACACTACTACCATTAACTTTTCACAGATGTATAACTACTCCCAGTTCTGAAGTTTTCTATTTAAAAAATAAATTCCAAACCCAAGTTCTGCTCTCTAATCACAATTTGTGATTGTGACAAAGTTACTTTTTAAATCCTGTTTTCTTAACTCTCAAAACAAGTGGAGTAAGCTTTTGCTTTTATAAACCTGACTCTGTAGCCAAAATATTTTAAAAGAATGAAAAATAAAAATGAAATAGAAATGCAGAAGGTGACTATCATTGTTATTTTGTGTGTTTGTGTGTGTGTTTCTCACACTGCTAGAAGGATATTCTGTGCTTTATTTCTTCAACCTTTAGCTAACTACTTCTCTCCTATTTTCCATGTTTTAAAGCAAAATATATATATTGGCTTGTGGCATCCTGGGCCCCTGCTAAACTTCATTCTTTCCAAGATAATCTGCTTTATTAAGAATGTAGGCCGGGCTCGGTGGCTCAGCCTGTAATCCTGTGCTTTGGGAGGCCGAGGTGAGTGAATTGCCCTGAGCCCGCGGGTTCGAGACCCGCCTGGGCAACTTGGTGAGACCTCATCTCTACAATAAATCAAAAATC
>CAUYQG010153601.1:0-21569 GCA_963574415.1 Tarsius wallacei
CGCCTGTAGTTCCAGCTACTTGGAAGGCTGAGGCGGAAGGATCGCCGGAGCCCAGCAGGTCGAGGCTGCGGTGGCCGGGAGTGGCCACTGCACTCCAGTCTGGGCGACAGAGTGAGACTCCAACTAAAAAAAAAAAAAAAACTACTCCTCAGTAAAACTTCCAAATGTTGTGCCTCATTTCTTTCTCTGTTAAAACATACTGCTATCAGGCACCAACTATATAGAAATTGGTCCACAATATATAAACTGAATATACTGGGTTCAACAATGGAATTGTTCTAGTATGGCATAAACTAGATATTTTTGAAAGTCTATGCATTAAAGATGTGATCAGTGCAGGCATGGTGGCTCACGCCTATAATTCCAGCACTTTGGGAAGCCGAGGTGGGAAGATCACTTGAGGCCACTAGTTAAGACCAGCCTGGGTAACACGGCGAGACTCTGTTTAAGAGAGAAAATAAAATGTTTTTAAAAGATGAGATAAACCATAGAAGGCAAGAATGAATGTTACTAAGGCAATAAAGATTGGTATCACAAACTATATATAAAACCTATGTCTGAATTTTCTTATTTATAGACAAGAAAGGAAACAATTTCAGTCCAACTCGACATTTAACTAATTTTTTTCCCTCCTCAAGTACTCTTTAGAACTTAAGTTGTTTATTTTTCACTATGCATAATTGAACTGTGATTAAGATTTTGGGACCATATGTGATGGCTCATGCCTGTAATCCCAGCACTTTGTGAGGCCAAGGCAGGAGGACCACTTGAGCCCAGGAGTTTGAGACCAGCCTGGGCAACTTGGCGAGACCTTGTCTCTACAAAAATCAAATAAGTAGCTAGGCATGGTGACACATGCCTGTTATCTCAGCTACCTGGATGGCTGAGGCAGGAGGGTCACCTGAGCCAGGAAGTTGAGGCTGCAGTGAGCCATGATCACACCACTGCACTCCAGCTTGGGTGACAGAGCAAGACTCTGTCTCAAAAAAAGATCTCAGACACAAAAACCAGACAGCCTGGGTTCTAACCTCAGCTTTCCCATATAACTATACAAACTTGGACTAGTTTCTTATCGGGACCTCATTTCCTCATCTGTAAAATGGGGTAATAACAGTACATGCCTCAAAAGAACATTATAAGGATTAAATATATCAAAACATGTGAAATACTTGGCAAAGTACCTGACATATAATAAGAGCTCACTATGTCTTAGCTTTTAATATTATTGTTGTTGCAATTGTTATGCAAATAAAAGATGAAATTATATTAAATGACAATATTTACAAAGCTTTAAACATTAGAAGACTATAAGTTCATATAACAAAGAAAGACATAATTGCTTTTTTTAAAAAAAAAAACTCAAAACTTTAGTTTGTTATTTGAATGAGAATAACCAAGTATCATTTAAAATTCTTAGAAATTAGATAAGTTATACATGTTTGTACTGTTGATAATTTAACCTTTAAAATGAACAAGAGGGGCAACCTCTTTAGGTCCCCTCACACTGTGGGAGCTTCTCTGTCCTCTCAATAAATTCTGCTTTCTATAACTAAATAAATAGAACAAGAAAGAAAACTAAAACATTCAGAAATGATCCTTATTCAAATAACTGGAGATTTTAAATGTAAGCTAAGAAAAACATATTATCTTAAGCAACTCAAAGTAAACTGGTAATTAGAGGGGCATTTGTTTATTTATTTTGAGTTGGAGTCTCACTCTGTCACCCAGGCCGGAGGACAGTGGCATACTCACAGCCACCGCAGTCTCAACCTGCTGGGCTCATGTGATCCTTCTGCTTCAGCCTTCCAAGCAGCTGGAACTACAGGTGCACATCACCATATGCAGCAATTTTTAAAATTTATTGTAGAAACAAGGTGTTGCCAAGTTGCCCAGGCTGGACTCGAACCCCTGGGCTCAGGCAATCCTCCCACCTCTACCTCCCAAAGTGCTGGGATTACAGACATGAACCATAGCGCCTGGTGGAGGGGCATTCATTTTTAATTAAAGTTCATTCAAGATTGAATATCATATTTAGTCCTTTTTTTTTTTTTTTTTTAAAGTTGGAGTCTCACTCTGTTGCCCAGACTGGAGTGCAGTGGCTAGCTCTCGGCCACCACAGCCTTGTCCTGCTGGGCTCTGGTGATCCTTCTGCCTCAGTCTTTCAAGTAGCTGGAACTACAGATGCACGCTACCATGCCCAGCTAATTTTTTATTTATTGTAGAGACAAGGTCTCGCCAAGTTGCCTGGGTGGGTCTCGACCCCATGGGCTCACCTCGGCCTCGGCCTCCCAAAGTGCTGGGATTACAGGCTAAGCCACCGAGCCTGGCCTATTCCTTCTTATTTTGAAACAAACTCAAACTTGCAGAAAAGTTGCAAGTACAGTTCAAATAATTCTTTACTCTTTATGGAGAGTAAATTGTCAATATGCTGCCTCATCACCCCAAAATACTTTTTGTGTGTATTTCCTTCAAACAAGAATATTTTCCTACACACTTTAAAAGTCATCAGAATCAGAGCTCAACACCAAAACATTATCATTTAATCCACAGACCCCATTCAAGTGCTGTTAATTGTCCCAAAAATGTTCCAATAAGAGCCCCGTCCAAAGTCATGCACTACATTCAGTTTTTATTTCTCTTCAGTCTGGAACCATCTGTAGTCTTTCCTGTACTTTCATAACTTTTGATACTTTTGAAGACTATAAGTCAGTTATTTTGAAGAATGTCCCGCAAAAGTGTCTTTTATTTCATCATGATTACATATAGGTTATACATTTTTGACAGACATGTCATAAAAGTGGTGCTATCAAGTGGCACACAATTTCCATTTTTCCCATCACTGGTAAGGTTAACTTTGCTTATTTGATCACAGCAGTTTTTGCCAGGCTTCCCCATTATAAAGGTACTCTTTCCCCCCCATAATTAAAGTATCACACGGGTTGCTATACTGACATTATATAAATATACTCATCAAACTTTCAACTTACTCTTTTTTTACAAAATTTATAACACAAAGATCTCATGGGTTTCTGTTTCACCCAATGGATTAAATATACCTATTACTATCATTATTTTGATGTTCAATTCATCACATATCTGGACAGTGGGAATTACTTCAACATGGACTTTGTGTCCTTCTTGATATGCTGCCATCATTCTGAGAGAACTTCTTTGCTTTCTGGCACAAGAATATGTTCAAGGCTCATTTGGTATTTTCTCTATCCCAACCCTGAATTCAGTCATCTTCCAAGGAGTTCCAATTCCTTTTAGTGGAGAAAACTACTTGGAAACCAAGATCTGTGTATTAGGTGTGCATATTGCTATTGGACTGTCACTGCTTTCAAGCCCTCTCAGTGAACAGAATATCATATATATATATATATATATAGCTATTATAAATCATGACTTCACATAAATATCTCCAATTACAACCCAATACCCCAGAGTTCACTCTAATTTTCTCCCTAGATGTTTTAGTTCCCTTCTCTTATAGTGAGAAACTTGGCCACCGTTATCTCTAATTTACTTGGTGATCAATACCTGTAAGTAACCAAACTTTCATTGCTACCACAGTGCCCCCCCCCCAGAAGGACACTCTCTTCTCTCTACCCAACCTCAAAGACCCTGCACCCACTGCTACCATGCCCTCCTCACCCTACCTAAACTCTAACACCCCATAACTTTGTGTTCTCCCTCACACCTATGCAAAAGTCATACTCAACCCTCTCAGACATCTCAAGCTGTACCTCCCACCACCTTCATGTGGATACCCTCCTACCCGCTCTTGAACTCTAGTATCCCATGCTAGGTCACTACTCCAGCTGGGCTCCAACACCCACTTTCAGGTTGCTGTCACTCTCCCTCCTTCCCTGTCTTACTTGCTTTTTTTCCTTGGTTTGGACTAAATTTTTCAGGAAGGCCAGTCAGAAGAAAGGAGAATGGTTAAGGGTTAAGGTCTAGAAAGAAGAAGAAAAGAAGAATGCGACACAATGATTCCTTATGTTTTTAAAATCTATGTAGAAAATAAGAAATAAACAGTATACAAAATAATAGGAAAGAAGAAAAGAATATGATACTGAAAAAGGAAAAATGCATTTTCTTAAATGTACTGAATGCTTGTTATTATTTTATGCTTCCAATCATTAAGAATTGTCATAGCCAGGCTCAGTGGCTCAGCCTGTAATCCCGTGCCTTGGGAGGCTGAGGTGAGTGGATTGCCTGAGCCCGCAGGTTCAAGACCCGCCTGGGCAAACGAGACCTCATCTCTACAATAAATCAAAAAATTAGCCGGGCGTGGTAGCGCATGCCTGTAGTTCCAGCTACTTGAAAGGCTGAGGCAGAAGGATCGCTGGAGCACAGCAGGTCGAGGCTGCGGTGGCCGGGAGCGGCCACTGCACTCTAGTCTGGGCGACTTAGTGAGACTCCAACTCATAAAAAAAAAAAAAAAAAAAGAATTGTCATAGAATATAACAAGGCTATGTGTGATCTATGGCCAACCCCCTTTTCCATCTCATAACTGAAACAAACACTCTATACATACAGGCTATACAGAGTGGGAACAGCAGTAGAGCAATTCCTACAATCCGTACAACTCAAACTATAAAATCAATAATGGTTAACGTTAGAGAGGAATATGCAAAATATACTGTTAATAGCAAAATATTTCCCAGTTCTGAATCTTGTTAAATGAGAGATGGGAGTAGAAGGATAGTCTCCCTGACCTGTAATACAATTCAGGGAGATTGAGTGATCAATTGCTCCTTGGTATCAAATGGTAACCAGCTTATAATACATGATTATATTTGCCTCTCCCTTCTTCTCTTAGTCTCATTTCATTTTCTCTCACTCTTGCTTCCCTAGGATTGCACTCCATAATAACACAGTAGCACATTAAAAAGCATTTTCCAGTTTAATACAAGCAGACGACGTCTCTTAGTCCAATGCATTCTGTGGCACAAACAACAGTGAGTTCTGTGACTTGATAAGGACCAAGATTAGAAAGGAAAGTGAAAAATTATCTCTATTTGAGTAATAAAGGCATTCAAGAAGGTTAGGGGTGCAAGATCAATATACAAAAATCAATTGTAGTTATATACACTGGCAATGAACAATTCAAAAATGAAATTAAGGAAAAATTCCATTTACAACAGCATGAAAAAGAATAAATACTTAGAAGTAAATCCAACCAAGGAAGGAAAAGACTTGTACTCAGTTAACTATAAAATGTTGTTGGAAGAAATTAAAGGAGAGTGAAATAAATGGGAAAACATCCCATGCTCATGGATCAGAAGAAAAGATGTTGTTAACATGGTATAGGAGACAGAATAATGCTCCTCCCCTGAATATTTCCATGTCTTAATCCCTGGAACCTGACAAAAGGGACACTGCAAATGTGACTAAGCTAAAGTTCTTGAAATGTGGCAATTATCCTGGATTATCTGAGTGGGCTCAATGTAATCACATGGTCCTTATAAGAGAAAGGCAATCTATACGGCCATACCACCCTGAAGGAGCCTGATCTCATGTGAGAAAGCCAAAGATGTAAAGTCAAAGAGGAAATGTGACAATGGAAGTAGAAGTTGAAGTGATATGATATGAAAAAGAAGAAAGGGGTCATGAACCACAGAATGTAGGTATTTTCTAGAAGCTGGAAAAAGACATGGAAAGAGATTCTTCCCAAGAGCCTCTAGATGGAACACAGCTCTGCCAACAACTTGATTTTAGCCAGAAAACCTATTTCAGACTTCTGACCTCCTGAACTGTAAAATATTAAATTTGTGTTGTTTTAAGCCACTAGGTTTGTGGTAATGTGTTACAGCAGTAGTTTTCTTACAGAAAATAATAGAGACACCAAATAATCCCAAAATGATCTGAAAAATCATATCAAAATCTCAGCTGGCTTTTTTGCAAAAAATTGACAAGCTGATCCTAAAAGTCATATGAAACTCAAGGGAACCAGAATAGTCAAAACAATCTTGAAAAAAAAGAACAAAGTCTGAAAACTCACAATTCCCAATTTCAAAACACTACAACAGTAATCAAGGTAGTGTGGTATTAACATAAGGATATATACATAGATCAATGGACTACAATTGAGAGTTTAGAAATAAAGCCATAAGTAGTCAACTGGCTTTCAACAACAATGTCAAGATCATTCAAAGGGTGAAAGAATAGCTATTTCAATAAATAAAGCTGGGACAACTGAATATCCACATGCAAAAATTTAAATTTGGAGCCCTTTCTGACACTACATAAATCAACTCAAAATGAAACATAAACCAAAACGTAAGAGCTAAAACTATAAATTGCTTAAAAGAAAACATGGGAGTAAATCTTGCCCTTCGGTTAAGGCTATGTCATCAAAAAAAAGAAGAAGAAAAAAACAAGTAACAAAAGAAAAAATAGATAAACTGTACTTCATCAAAATTAAAAAATTTTTATGCCTCAAAGGACACTACCAAGAAAGTAATGAAAGAATATATTTGCAAATCATGTATCTGATAAAGGACTAGTATATGGGATAAAAAAAGGAACTCTCACAACTCAACAATGAAAAAACAACCCAATTTAAAATGGGCAAATGCTGGGTGCAGTGGTTCAGGCCTATAATCCCAGCACTTTGGGAGGCTGAGACAGAAGGATTGCTTGAGCCCAGGAGTTCCAGGCCAGCCTGGGCAACATAGTGAGAACTCATGTCTACAAAAAGTTAGGCAAGTGTGGTGGCACACACTTGTAGTCCCAGCTACTCAGGAGGCTAAGGCAGAAAGATCACCTGAGATCAGGAAGTAAAAGCTATGTTGTGCCACTGTACTCCAGCCTGGATGACAGAGCGAGATTCCAACTCAAAAAATTTAAAAATAAAATAAAATAAAAAATGGGCTAAGAATCTGAATAAACATTTCTCCAAAGAAGATATACAAATGACCAATAAGCACATGAAAAGATGCTCAACATCATTAGTGTATTAGTCAGGTTTCTCCAGAGGGACAGAACCACTTGTACATATATATTCCCATATAAATGGAAATTTATTAGGGAGAACTGGCTCAGCGATTACAAGGCGAAGTCCCACAATAGGCCATCTGCAAGCTAGGCCATGAGAAAAACCAACAGCATGGTTCAGTACAAGTCCGAAAGCTTCAAAACCAACAGTGCAGCCCTCTGCCTTAGGCCAAAAGCCCAAGAGCCCTAGGAGGCCACTGATGTAACTGCCAGAGTCCAAAGGCCAAAGAGTCTGGGTCTGATGTCCAAAGGCAGGAAGAAAGGAAGCAGAGTATCCTGCCAGGGAAGGAAGAGACAGCGGGAAGAAACTCAGCAAACTACTTATTCCCTTTTTCCTGCCTGCTTTGTTGTAGCCATACTGGATGGTGTCTGCCCACAATGAGAGTGAGTCTTCCTCTCCCAGTCCACTAACTGACATGTCAATCTCTTCTGGAAGAGACATATCAGAAACAGCGCTTCACCAGCCATCTGGGCATCCCTCAATCCAGTCATGCTGACACCTAATATTAACCATCACAATAAGTCATCAGGAAATCGCAAATCAAAACTAATCACATGAGATACCACTTCCTCCACCACCACCAGGATGCAAATAATTTAAAAGATAGATAATAACTAGTACTGTCAACAATGTGGAGAAATTGGAACATTTATACACTGCTGCTGGAATTATAAAATGATGCAGCCACCTTGGAAAATAGTTTAACACTTCCTCAAAGTGTTATACATAGCTATCCTATGACCCAACAATACATCTCCTAGGTATATATCCAAAAGACATGAAAACATGTATCCACACAAAAATTTGTATGCAAATATTCACAGCAACATTATTCACAAAACCAAAAGAAAAACAACCCAAACATCCAGCAATGAATAAATGGATAAACAAAATGTGGTATATCCATATAATGGAATATTATTCATCTTTAAAAAGGAATGAAGTACTGATACATGCTATACATGGATGAACCTTGAAAACATTATGCTAAGGGAAAGAAGCTAGTCACAAAAGACTACATATTATAATTCCATTTATTTGAAATTTCTAAAATAGGCAAATATACAGGGATAAAAAGTAGATTAAAAATTGCTTAGGACTGGAGGAGATAGGATAGGATAAAGGATTTCTTTCACTTTTCTTTTTTTTTAAGAGACAGGGTTTCACTCTGTCACCTAGGCTGGAATGCTGTGATGTAATCATAGCTCAGTAGCTCTCTAAAGTCTCAAATTGCTTTCTTTAGGATGATGGCTGCCCATATCTGTGAATAGAGTGAAAAAAAACCACTAAATTGTACACTTTAAATGGGTGAATTGTATGAGACATGATGTATATCTCACTAAAGGTGTTGGTGGGGAAAGCTGCTGTAAGAATCCTTCATTCCAAAATACAAAGTCTCTTCAGGGATACTGCTGAGACACTAATCGTCAAGGCCTCATTAGGCAGACTGGATTTTAAAATAGAGAGAAAGTAGCTTCCTTCACTTAAAAACTCCCAGCAGGCTGGGCATGATGGCTCATGACCATAATCCCAGCACTTTAGGAAGCCAAGATGAGAAGACTGCCTGAGCCCACGAGTTCGAGAACAGCCTGGGCAACTTGGTGAGACCTCCTCTCTACAATAAATCAAAAATTAGCTCGGCATGGTGGCATGTGCCTGTAGTTCCAGCTACTTGGAAGGCTGAAGTGGAAGGATCACCTGAGCTCAGCAGGTCAAGGCTGTGATGGCTGTGAGCAAGCCACTGCACTCCATCCTGGGTGACAGTGAGACACCAACTCAAAAAAAAAAAAAACAATACAAACTCCCAGCAGCCAGACACAGTGGTTCGCCTGTAATCCCAGCACTTTGGGAGGCGGAGACAAGAGGATTGCCTGAACTCAGGGGTTCGAGACCAACCTGAGCAATATGGTGATACCTCATTTCTACAATAAAAAAAGAAAAAAAATTAGCTGGGTATGGTGGCACATGCCTGTGGTTCCAGCTAGCTGGAAGGATTACCTGAGCCCAGCAGGTTGAGGCTGCAGTGGCCATGAGCGTACCCTGCACTCCAGCCTGGGTGACAGAGTAAGACTCTGACTCAAAAAAATAAAAAAAATAAAAACTCCGAGCAAGCTGGGCGTGGTGGCTCACCCCTGTAATCCCAGCACTTTGGGAGGCAGAGGTGAGAAGACTGCCTGAGTTCAGGGGTTCAAGACCAGCCTGGGCAACTTAGCAAGACCTCGTCTCTACAATAAATCAAAAGATTAGCCTGGTGTGGTGGCGAGTGCCTATATTTCCAGCTACTTGGAAAGCTGAGGTGGAAGGATTGCCTGAGCCCAGCAGGCCAAGGCTGCGAGGACTGGGAGCATGTCACTGCACTCTAGCCTGGGCAACAGAGTGAGAGTCCTACTCAAAAAACACACACAAAAAAACAGAAAAACCTCCCAGCAATGCTAACCTGTCTGTCTGCTAGATGACGTATTTTTCACATGGCTATATAACTGCAGCTAGTTAAAATTCAACTCCTTCTCAATGAGCAATTCTAATCTCAGAGTGAATAGCTAACTGGAAACAGGTACTGAAAAATCACTTGCAGCTGGGCTTGGTGGCTCAGCCTGTAATCCCAGCGCTTTGGGAGGCTGAAGTGAGTGGATTGCCTGAGCCTGCTGGTTCGAGACCCACCTGGGCAACTTGGCAAGACCTCATCTCTACAGTAAATCAAAAATTAGCTGGGCGTGGTAGCGTGTGCCTGTAGTTCCAGCTACTTGGAAGGCTGAGGCAGGATTGCCGGAGCCCAGCAGGTTGAGGCTGCAGTGGCCGGGAATGGCCACTGCACTCCAGTCTGGGTGACAGCGTGAGACTCCAACTCAAAAAAAAAAAAAAAAAAGAAAAGAAAAGAAAAATCACTCACTACTAAATAAAGTCATAAATAAAACTATATTTAAATACTGGAAGTGAAAACACAAGATTTTGGTTGAGTGACTTCTTTTGTTGCTAATTATTCTGATGCCATATTAATAACATTTGCAAGGAGGTGCCAATGTATAAATCTTTGCAATTAGTACTTTAATAATATATCAAGTGCACTATTCACAATAGCAAAAACAGGGAACCAACTGTGCTGCCCATCAAAACCTGACTGGGGTAGCCCCTTCAGGTCTCCTCCCACTGTGGGAGCTTTTCTGTTTTCTCAATAAATCCTACTTTCTCACAAAAAAAAAGAAAATAAACCTTGACTAGATTAAAAAAAAATGTGGTACATATACACAATGGAATATTATGTAGCCATAAGGAAAGATAAAATGATGGACTTCACAGAAACAAAGAACTGAGTACCACAAGTTCTCACTCATAAGTAGATTTTGAACATTTATCATAATACTACAAGAAAGGAATTGGCAGTAGCGAGACACTGCTGGGGGGAGGGACACATCAGTAAGGTACCTGATTCTAAACCAGGTAAAGTGAGGACCAATTGGTGGCCCAAATTTCATCTGTATGATGATTACTTATGTACCTAATCCTGAATTGTACCCCACATCTTTAAAATATTTTTTAAATTTTTTTAAAAATAATAATATATCAAAGAAACATTAACAAAACTATATCTGATCTTTAAAACCTACATAATAGATATGATTTTAATGTCACATAATGTGCTACCTTAGCAGCAGACAATGTTTATGAAATTAAGTAGATTCACGAACACAAAGAAAGGTAACATCAGGCTGGGCGCGGTGGCTCACACCTATAATCCCAGCACTTTGGGAGGCCAAGGTGAGAGGATTGCCTGAGCCCACCCATTCAAGACCAGCCTGGGCAACTTGGTGAGACCTCATCTCTACCTCATCTCCTCATAAATAAAAAAATTAGCCAAGTATGGTAGCACGTGCCTATAATTCTAGCTATTTGGAAGGCTGAGATGGAAGGATCATCTAAGCTGGTCGAGGCTGTGGTGGCTGTGAGTGTGCCACTACACTCCAGCCTGGGCAACACAGTGAGACACCAACTCAAAAAAAAAAAAAAAAAGAAAAGAAAGAAAGGTAACATCACAGAGTAGATGACATTTAGCATCTGGGTTATCACTGGGGCATCTCTTGGTATCCCCCTGCCCAATGTTTACAGTAAATGAACAAGTATAGTGACCAAGACTTGAGAAAGGTCATGGTAACTAGGCTCAGACTCCTCAGTGAAGTCATCTACCTCCAGGTAATCCACTTAGATCTGCAAAGATTCTGGCCAAGAATCTATAACGGAGATTGGAAGAGGGAGACAGGATTAGTTATGGTGGTGGAGGTTGTAATTTGCCCACTAATCTTACTCTTGCAAGTAAGTATCTCCACAAAAAGAGACCAAACAGAATTCTGGAGGAGCTGTTCCTACATAAGGTGAATTTACTATATGAAATGAATCCATCCATCATTGGGAATATATTGCCCAGATCTTTTCATCAGGACCAAGGCATTTATTCCTCTAACTGCCAGGAAAGCTGGCTGCTGACAGGTTACAGCTATGTCCTTCTCCACAAGCTGCCCTCAACCAAAGTATCACAAGTTGAATTCTCTAAAATCAAGACACCAAGATGGAATTTGAAATTCAAGATACTTATTAGGGATCAACACCTATGAAGAAAAGGCAGCAGAAGCAGAACTGAGAAGAGGAAGCAATCAAACTGCAATGCAGGACTGAAAAAAGCTCAGCCAACCAGGTATGGCTTTCTGGAGCAGAGTTCCACGTTAGACTGAAGTAACTGGATATTCCTACTTTGCTCAGTCATTTGCAAGCTGTCCCTAGAAATGTGTGACCACAGGTGAAGTAGATCTCTGTAGCTGGAACAGATCATAAGACAGCTGACATAATTTGTCTGACAAAAGCACTTCCTGCAGCTGAGCAGTAAGTAGTTCCTTGACAAGGAACACTATAGTTCATCTTTATCTTAACAACAAAAAGAAAAATGTCCCACCCCAGGTTGTGCCTCCTCCTGCACCCCCCAGGTCAACCACATCCTCTTCCAGACAACTCTGAAGTGCCATCTCAGCTCCGGAGTTCTCCATAGGATTGACTGTTGCATCAGTTCAACTTCTCTGCCCTACTGATCTTGCTTCCCTCATTCCCTTAGAGTGTTTGTTCTGAAAGCACAACGAGCAAATTTCCATCTCAGAGTCTATTTCCTGAAGAGCACAACCTAAAAAAAAAAAACCTGATTCCATAGGAAGATTCAATGTAGAATTAGCTATGACCTACTCTGTTTAGTAGCCTCATAGGATATTACTTTATTTCAGTTAGTACAAATCACTAAAACTCAGACATAATGCCAAGTCATCATTCTGCTGAAGAAAAAAAAAAAAAAAAAGCAACTTATACAGTAGCATTTGGATAAGGAGCAGAACAGCATGACTATATCAGAGATGCCAAAACTGAAATATATAACTAGCAAGAGTATCAAATGGCCAGGCAGGTGACTCATGCCTATAATCCCAGCACTTTGGGAGGCCAAGGCAGGAAGATGCTTGAGCCCAGAAATTTGAGACCAGCCTAGGCAACATAGCAAGACCTCACCTCTACAAAAATTAAAAAAGGAGCCAGGTATAGTCCCACCTACTTGGCAGACTAACGTGGAAGGATCGCCTGAGCCCAAGAAGTTGAAGCGGCAATGAGCTGTGGTTGTGCCACTCCACTCCAGCCTAGGCAACAGAGTGAAGCACTAACTCAAAAAAAAAAATGTAGCAAATAATAGAGCTGTGTTGATCTTTTAAAAAACTAAAGTAAGTAGGGCTCGGAGGCTCATCCTATAATCTGGGAGGCCGAGGAGAGTGGGTTGCCTGAGCCTGCAGGTTCAAAACCAGCCCGGGCAACTTGGCGAGAACTTGTCTCTAAAATAAATCAAAAGTTAGCCAAACATGGTAGCACACACCTATAGTTCTGACTACTTGGGAGGCTGAGGCAGAAGGATCACTGGAGCCCAGCAGGTAGACACTGGTGTGGCTGTGAGCGTGCCACTGCACTCCAGCCTGGGCAACGGAGTGAGAATCCAACTCAAAAAAATAAAAATAAAAACTAAAGTAACTACTCCATCTATTTCATTTAACTTGAAAATGGGTAGAATAGGCCGGGCTCAGTAGCTCAGCCTTTAATCCCAGCACTTTGGGAGGCCAAGGCGAGTGGATTGTCTGAGCCCACAGGTTCGAGACCTACCCAGGCAACTTGGTGAGACTTTGTCTCTACAATAAATAAATTAAAAAATTAGCCAGGCATGGTAGCACGTGCCTGTAGTTCTGCCTACTCGGAAGGCTGAGGCAGAAGGATTGCTTGATTCCAAGAGGTCAAGGTTGCAGTGGCCAGGAGCATGCCACTGCATTCCAGTCGGGGCAAAAGAGTGATACCCCAACCCAAAAAAAAAAAAAAAAAAAAAGCCGGGTTCGGTGGCTCAGCCTGTAATCCCACGCCTTGGGAGTCTGAGGTGAGTGGATTGCCTGAGCCCGCGGGTTCGAGACCCGCCTGGGCAGGCGAAACCTCATCTCTACAATAAATCAAGAAAATTAGCTGGGCGTGGTAGCACACGCCTGTAGTTTCAGCTACTCAGAAGGCTGAGGTGGAAGGTATCGCCGGAGCCCAGCAGGTCGAGGCTGCGGTGGCCGGAAGCGGCCACTGCACTCCAGTCTGGGCGATGGAGTAAGACGCCAACTCAAAAAAAAAAAAAAAAGAAAAGAAAAGAAAAGAAAATGGGTACAATAGTTTGGCAACTCCTAAAATGTCTAAAAATCGACTTCCCATATGATCCTGCCATCCCTATAATGGGAATATACCCAGAGGAACTCAAATCACTCTATGAAAAAGATATGTGCACACACATGTTTATTGCAGCATTGTTCACAATAGCAAAAACATGAAACCAAACATGCTGCCCATCAAAAGAGGACTAGATTAAAAAATGTGGTACATATACACAATGGCATGTTACGCAGCCATAAAGACAAAAGTATGAACTTCACAGCAACTTGGATAGATTTAGAGTCTATAATACTGACTGATTTATCACAGAAACAAAGAACTGATTATCACATGTTCTCACTCATAATTGGACCTTGAACAATTATCGTAATACTATAAGAAAAGAATTGTCAGTAGCGGGAAATTGCTGGGGGGGGCGGACAGGATTGGCAGTAGTGGGATTCTGCCGGGAGAGGGGGTGCATACCTCATCAACAAGGGTACCTGCATAATGAACACTTGTATACTTGATCCTGAATTGTACCCCACATCTTTAAAATAAAAAAGAAAACGAGTAGAATACAAAGGTTAATGAATCACATTCACCAATATATACATCAAGACTCAAAGGCAACAGAGAAGTTAATTACAGAATTTTTATTAAATGAAGCAAATTCTTCTACAAAAATTAGTGCTTTTGGCTGGGTGTGGTGGTTCAAGGCTGTAATTCCAACACTTCGGGAAGCTGAGGTGAGAGGATTGCCTGAGCCCACGGGTTCAAGGACAGCCTGGGCAACTTGGCAAGACCTCCCATCTCTACCATAAATCAAAAAATTAGCCAGGAGTGGTAGCGCGTGCCTGTAATTCCGGCTACTTGGAAAGCTGAGGCAAAAGGATAGCAAGAGTGGCCATGAGCCTGCCACTGCACTCCAGCCCAGGCGATGAAGTGAGACTCGAACTCAAAAAAAAAAAATCAGTGCTTTCTGAACTTATTTGGGACATGGGTTCCCTTGAATAACAAATGAAAGTATGGACTCTCTTCTCTGAAAAATGTCCATCGGCACATGTGTAAAATCTGAAAATAATTTCAAGAGTTCCTGGATCCCTCAAAGCCATGTACAGATGTGAGGTTTTAATAACCCTGATCTAAAGCAGATTTATAAATGTAAGATGGCATCTCTCTAACCCATGTTAATTGAAAAGGCCAAAGATGCCTACCAAAAATGCAGCTGAATAAGCCATACTGTCTTTAACTTATTTTTATTATATTATCATGCAAGAAGCAGGTTCTCATCATAAAACAATTCAAACAACACGGATTAAATTCCCTCTTGTCCACCACCCATTCTATTTCTTTTCACAGAGGTTGTCAGTTTGATGTAAATCTTTTAAGATTTTTTCAGTGCTTTTTCAAAAATATATGTAGCTATTAAAATTTACAAAATTATTTTGAATAAACTGTAGTAAGAACTAGGTTTTAAGCTGTAGATCATCATTCTAAGTGAACTATTACAGAAACAAAAAACTGAATACCACATGTTCTCATTCTTAAGTAGGTCCTAAACATTGGGCATGTGAACACAAAGGTGGGAACAACTGGGCACTACTAGCAGGGGAAGGGGCACAAAACCACCCACTGGGTACCATGTCCACTACCAGGAGCAGAGCAGACTCACTGGGAGCCCAAACCTCAACAGCACATAGTTTACTTATGTAGCAAATTCTCACAAGTACCCCACAACTCTAAAATAAAAAAAAAAGGCCGAAAAAATAATAATAAATCCTAAAAAAAAAGAACTAGCACTTAAAAATAATTCTTTCACATTAACTCTTTCCTGAATCTAGTCTATTCATTTAATTCTATTTGACCCACAAGTTGCAAATCTGGTTTGGAACAAGGTAGGTTATAAATCAATCAATAAATCAATTCAACCAATATTTACTAAGCTCATGATAAGTAAGTCAGTGCTGTGGAACGGTAGCTCCCAAGCATTTAAACCAGGAAGCTTGTCAAGAATACAGTCCCTGAGCCCCATTTCAATCTTAGTTAAGAATTTCCATGGGTAGAGTCCCAGAATCCGTATTTAACCAAACCTCAATTGGCTACGTAAAGCATCCAAGGCTGGGAATCACTATTATGAAAGTCATACAAATGAACAAGATAACGGTCTCCATTTCAACAAAGATCTCTTAAAAGTCCATTTTAAAACCGACTAGATATCATGTTAAATACTGTATTATAGGATACAATCCTTACCCTGGAAGAGCCTGCAGATGAAAGAGAAAATAATACTTATAACAAACAATTATAACACAAGGTAAAGGTGAAAAGTGCTTCTATCCCCGCGCTAAAATACATGTGCCATGAAAGCAGAAACTTTGTTTTATTCACTGCTATATCGCCAGTAACTAGAGCAGAGCATGGCACATAGGTTTCAATAAACAACTGCTGAATAATGCATCAAACTAAAGTGGAAGAAAAATTTAATTTCAATTAAGTAGATAAGAAAATGGCATTTTTAAGAATAGATGTTGGCTGGGCTCAGTGGCTCGGCCTGTAATCCCAGCACTTTGGGAGACCGAAGCAAGTGGACTGCCTGAGTTTGCTGGTTCAAGACCAGCCCGGGCAACTTGGCGAGACCTCGTCTCTACAATAAATCACAAATTAGCCAGGCATGGTAGTGCATGCCTGTAGTTCTGGCTACCTGGAAGGCTGAGGCGGAAGGATCACCCAGCTGGGGTGGCCATGAGCGTACCACTACACTCCAGCCTCGGCGACAGAGTGAGACTACAACTCCAAATATAAAAATAAAAAATACCTTCACACTGTTGTGCAAGCATCACCACTACCTACCTTCAGAACTTTTTCATCATCCCATACTAAAACTTGGGACCCATTAAACAATCACTCTCCATTCCTCTCTCTTCCCAGCCCCAGATAACCTCTATTCTGTCTCTATAAATTGTTCTATTATAAATACTTAATATAAACTGAATCATATAATATTTGTCCTTTTGGGTCTGGCTTATTTTACTTAGCATAATATCTTCAACATTCATCCATGTTATAGCATGAATCAAAATTTCATTCCTCTTTAAAGCTAAATAATATTCCGTTAAATATATATACCACATTTTATCCATTCATCTGTCGATGGACATTTGGGTTGCTTCCATCTTTTGGCTATTGTGAGCAATTCTTTTGGTTATATACCCAGAAAGAGAATTACTGGATCATACGGTAATTCTATGTTAAATTTTCGAGGAACTGTCATACTGTTTTCTACCAGCAGCTAACCACCATTTTATATTCCCAAAGAATTCCAATTTCTCCACATCCTTGCCAACACTTGTTATTTTCGTGGGTTTTTAAAAATAATATCCATCTAATAAATAATGGATGTGAAGTGGTATTTCACTGTGATTTTGATTTCCATATCCTCATGATTGGCAATGTTGAGTATTTTTCTTGTGCTTATTGGTCATAAGCACATGTGCCTATTTCTCCTTGGGAGAATTGCTTCTTTAAGCCCTTTGCTATTTTTGAATTGGGTTGTTTTTTTGTAGTTGTGTTGTAGGAGTTTTTTTTGGTTTTTTTTTTTGAGTAGGAGTCTCACTCTGTCACCCAGGCTGGAGTGCAGTGGCACACACACAGTCGCTGCAGCCTCGACCTGCTAGGCTCAGATGATCCTTCCGCCTCAGCCTTCCAAGTAGCTAGAACTACAGGTATGTGCCACCACCCTGCGCTACCATGCCCGGCTAATTTTTCTTGATTTATTGTAGAGATTAGGTCTTGTCAAGTTGCCAAGGCTGGTCTCGAACCAGTGGGCTCAGGCAATCCTTTCGCCTCAGCCTCCCAAAGTGCTGGGATTACAGGCTAAGCCACTGCGCCCAGTCATAGTTCTTTATATATTCTAGATATTAATCTCTTATCATATTAGTTTTGAGTGGCTAGTAGGATGTCCATTTAGAAATATCTGGGCCAGGCTTGGTGGCTCAGCCTGTAATCCCAGCACAAAAAATTAGCCGGGCATGGTAGCGCGCGCCTGTAGTTCTGGTTACTTGGAAGGCTGAGGTGGAAGGATCACCAGAGCCCAGCAGGTCTATGCTGGGGTGGCTGTGAGCGTGCCACTGCACTCTAGCCTGGGTGATGGAGTGAGACTCCAATTCGAAAAAAAAAAAGAATTATCTGGCAGGCAAATATACACACTGATCTTGAATTTCAGAAGGAGAACAAAAGATGCAGACTTAAGAGTCATATTATTTGCACACTGCACACTGACATTTATAAAGTACTTTGACATATATTCGTTTATTTAGAATCTCACGAAAATCCTGATACCTTTAACAAATGCAAAAAACTAAAGCAGATCTCCTGACTTCCAGTCCCAACATTAAGATTATTTGGAAGTACTTCAGAGTTTCAAAGGGAAGAGGTAGCTGGCCAAGCTGATGGAGTTCTGGGCTCCATCCCAATCCCCAAAACAGCTTAGATTTTATCTGCTGCAAAAAGTGGGATTCCACCTAAGCTTTAATTTGCAAATGAGGTTAGAGTTGCTTTAAACAAATTTTAAACCACTATATTATGCCATGGTGTCTTATGTTCATAAACTGTAATTGAGTCTGTAGAAATAAATTCAATTCTAATTTAGAAAACTTGAGGCAAGAAGGTATATCCTAATTTTGTGGGATAAGAGAATAAAGAAGGAAGGTAGAAAGAAAACCAGAATGGTGAAGTAAAACAAAAATCTAGGAAAGAGTATTTCAAGAGGAAGGTACAGCAGACTATGGAAAATTCTATACAGAGGTCATGAAGAATGAAGACTGGAAAAAAGGATACCGTTTGGCAATCATGAGATCACTAGTGACCTTTACAAGATCAATGTTAATTTAGTGAACGAAAGCACAGTTAGAATACAAAGCCTTCAGAGGTGTGATGAAAGTTGAGGGAGGGAAGGTAATACAGAATACTCTCAATTTTGGTAAAGGCTATAATAACAATAACAGTAAATACTTACATAGTACTTAATATGTATTAGGCCTCATTTTAAGTGCTTTACACATTAACTAATTCGATCCTCAAAATAACCATCATCATTCTGTCCATTTACTGTTGAGGAAACTGAGCCAGAAATACATGTATGTGATTCTATATTCACAGTATACATGTGTATATGTGTATATTTACACATGTATGGTAGATACATGCAAATATATATACTAGCAGAGAGTACAATGATATAATATTGAGTGAGAGGAAAGATTAGCAAGATTAAGAGTTTTCTCATCATCAACAAGGGTACCTGCACAATGAATATTTGTATACCTCACCCTAAGTTGTACCCCACAATTTTAAAATACAAATTAAAAAAGAAAAAAAAAGAGTTTTCTCATGATAAGGATAAGGAGCCATAATGTAGGGAAGGATTTTATATTACTAATAACATCAATGTATGTTGGTGATGCTGGCCAGTCATTTCAGTTTATCAAGTATTGACAGATTTAAACAAAATAAGAACAGGCTGACTTTTCCTGAATCTATAAATGCTACAGGACTCCATTCAATAAAATCATGAATGAATGGGGGGGATTGTAATTATTCCCAAGGCTTTCAAAGACATAATACATTTTCCTGTTGCTTACAGACCACAAGATAATGAATGGATGGACAAAAGGCTATTTTGGTGATTAATTCCATCACATATTTGTACCTAAAAGAAGTGACAATTATTTCAAAGAAAGAAAAGGATTATCTGAAGATAACAAAGCTATTCTAAAGCCAGAAATCTGTAAAGTTTACTCTGAGAAAAAAGGATTAGTATTGGTAACATTTTGTCATCTTGCTTCCTGCCAATATTGCTCCTTTGAATAAACTATGTACTGAAGTATTACAGGGCATACAAAATGTTAATACAGCAAGAATTTCATGAATTGTTAATCTAACTTGTAAGCAGTAAACAGTGCTTTCGATCTTTATTGCAATATTAAACACAATTTTAATATTTCTTATAATTAGAATTATATTAAAATACAGCAGTATGTCCAGTTGTCCCCGTTTCCTCAGTTAATCACTTCTGACTCTTTGCCCCTATAGTAACTACCTCTATTATTACAAAACATTGTGTTAAACGTCATTTCATACATGCATCCTACACTAAACTGTGTACTCCTTAAATATAGAAATTATGTTCTATTTTACACAGAATGTTCTTAAAATTATGATATATAAATGAATGAATGAGTAAACAAATATGAAGAAAATTACAGCATGGCACTACATTAAATATAAGTGTCTTCTGATGATGATGACAATGACCATTCATAGACTTCGGAATACAGAGAAAGGCTGGGTGTGGTGGCTCATGTCTATAATTCCAGCACTTTGGGAAGCCAGGGCGGGAGGATCACTTGGTCCAGGAGTTCGAGACCAGCCTGGGCAACACAGTGAGACCTCATCTCTCCAAAATGCTTTGAAAAATTAGCCAGGCATGGTGGTGTGCACCTGTAGTCCCAGCTACTTGGAAGGCTGAAGCAGAAGGACTACCTGAGCCCAGGAGATGGCGGTTGTAGTGAGCTGTGATAGTGCCACTGCACTCCAGCCTAGGCGAAAGACACTTTAACTCAAAAAAAGAGAAAGAGAGAGAAACATTCCTTAAGTGGTAAGATAACTCTCCTGAGATTCATCAATAAACATAAAGTTAGGTGAAACAAGAGACAGAAGTAAAAAGTAAGTTGACACAGTCAATAGCATTTGTGGAGTAAAAATTGCATAATGTTTTAATTGCCAACAATAAGTTTAGAAACAATGCTAACACTAATAAAGGTGATCATTTTTCTTTTCTTTTCTTTCAGTTGGAGTCTCACTCTGTCGCCCAGATTGGAGTGCAGTGGCACACTCCCGGCCACTGCAGCCTCAACCTGCTGGGCCCCAGCAATCCTTCCACAGCAGCCTTCCAAATAGACGGAACTACAGGCGCACGCTACCTTGCCCAGCTAATTTTTGACTTATTGTAGAGACTAAGTCTCACCAAGTTGTCTGGGCTGGTCTTGAACCTGCGGGCTCAGGCAATTCACTCACCTTGGCCTCCCAAAGTGCTAGGATTACAGGCTGAGCCACCGAGTCCGGTCAAGATGATCAACCTTGGCTGCACATAACATTACATAGAAGCCTTTT
Source organism: Tarsius wallacei (assembly GCA_963574415.1). Classification (NCBI taxonomy): domain Eukaryota; kingdom Metazoa; phylum Chordata; class Mammalia; order Primates; family Tarsiidae; genus Tarsius; species Tarsius wallacei. The sequence goes on from CAUYQG010153601.1 coordinate 20,867, forward strand.
TTTTTTTGATTCAGAGTCTCACTCACTCTGTCGCCCAGGCTGAAGGTCTCACTGTGTTGCTCCATCACCTCAACCTGCTGGGTTCAGGTGAGCCTTCTACTTCAGTCTGCCAAGTTGCTGGCACTACAGGCGTGTGCCACCACACCCGGATAATTTTTTTATTTATTGTAGATACGAGGCCACACCATGTTGCCAAGGCTGGTTTCAAACCCATGGGCTCAGGCAATCCACTTGTCTCTGCCTCCCAAACTTCTGGGATTACAGGTGTGAGACAAACCCAGTAGCAATTTTTTTACATTATGAAATCTGGTCTTCATTCACAACAAATTCTGGCTTGATTAATTTGGAGTAAATCCTAGGTACTATCAGTTTAAAAAAAAAAAATCTTCACAGGTGATTTTAATGCGAAACCAAGATTGGAGTCCTCATTTCTTTTTTCTTTTGGGTTTATTTGGAATTGCGGAATATGTTTTTCCAGGTGCCCCTTTTGTTTTTGGTCCTCATGGTTCCTTCGTGGGTTTTTAGTGGAGTATTCAAGTCCCCAAATATAATTATGTTAGAGTCCATATCTTCTGAAAACGTCTCTAAGGGATTCTTTGTCTTAGATCCAGACACTCATTTTATGCTGGTTTATGGTGCTGTCACTGAGGAGAAAAGACTGTATACAAGAAATGGAGCTGCAAACTGGCTGACCACATGCGGA
>CAUYQG010153602.1:0-34741 GCA_963574415.1 Tarsius wallacei
GGGAAGGGATTAATGGTGGTGGGTATCTATCTGAGGATGGGGAGACACCTCTTATCAACAAGGGTACCTGAACGAAATATTTTTGTATGCCTAACCCCTAACTGTACCCCACAATAACATAATAAAATAAAATAAAAATAAAAATAAATAAAAAATAAATAAAAAAAAAGAAATATTCTGCTTACTGCTTTGTCCAAATTTCAAATTTCACAGAATGTTTTTGAAGCTTTATTACTTCGTGTACATATGTCATATAGACTATGCTAAGCTAACGTGCACAAGAAAAACGTAGCACATTCAACCTGCTCTGCTATTGTTGACACTTCTGCAAACTGAGTAAGCCCTTCAGCTTTGACCTTGCTCCTTAGTCAATGAAGATGTTTCGAGTGTCCATACCCATGGTGGACCATAGCAGGGAGCCATAGTCAATAACCCCTTTCCTATTCTAGTAAAGTTATTCAAGACAGAGCAATCAATCCTAACAACCCAAATTCAAAGATAAATACAATTCACAATTCTGCTCCTTGTTCTACACTAATGAGGAACTTTGCAAGCTCCATCTACCTCAGAACATACACAGACTGAAGAGATTCTTATTTTTGCCCTTCTTCTCAAACACAGTTGGCTTTCATTTGTTCTGGTATACTCTACATGTAACAAACCTCGGAGAGCATGAATCTTATTGGAGTTAAGGGCACACAGGCCAAGTCTCATATTGCCATAGACATTACTTCTGATCAGGACATCCTCTGAGAACAGGTTGCGAATAAGATATCTGGAGGACAACTCTGGGCGAGACTTTGCTTTTGCTATATTCAGTACTGAGTACGGCATCAGTATATTTCTAAATGGCTTCCCAATATAGCCTAGAAGCAAAAGAGAAAGATATCAATCTTCATGACAGATGTTAGGTTGCATTTTTTTTAAGGCTGTACCAGAAAGATTGATTTTCCTGAATTTTTAGGCTCAAGAATTTGAGAACTCTCAAGAATTTAAGAGTCTCAAGAACTCTCAAGAATTTGAGTCTTACACTTTTAGTGGATTATGAGACAGCATGAGAAATGAGGTAGAAATCACTTGTTAATGTGATTGCACATGCTCCCATTGCTCAAGAGGAAGATTTAGTATTTTCATATCTTTTGGGATACAATCAGTTTTAAAGTTACATGTGGTAACAAATTGCAAGTAATTTAATGAATTGTTTCCCTACTTATATGAAAGTCTTTTACAAAAATTAACACCATGATTGTTCCTGAAATATTTTAAATAATATTTTTAAATGTAGGTTTTCTATTTAGTATTAAACTCATCATTTAAAAATCAACAAACTGCTGGTTCATCATAGATATCATATTTTAGATACCTTATTTGAAGTGAAAGATAAAATTTAATACTTTCTTCATTCTCAACTCTACAGTTTAATCATCATCATCATCATCTTTCTTCAGTCCATAGTGATTCAACTTAACCATATTTGAAAAATATAATAGTTTACATATAATAAAGAATATTTTATTGAAGAAAATATATTATAGAAATATGATTCTTATAAGCCAATAAGCACATTTTTCATCTTGGAACATCCATCATTTCATGGATGGAAATATAAATTGTTGAATCATTCAGCTTCAGCATTTAGCAAGAGAGATTATTTAGAAATGCATTTAATGGATCTAAAGACTTAACTCTAGGAGATTAACCTAGCAATATTTACCAAGGGTCAGAAAAAAGGTTAATACTCTTTAACCTGGTAATTCAATTTCTGAGAACCTAACTTAAGAAAATAATCCAAAATATGAAAAAAGCTATCTGAATGAAAAGGTTTTCTTTTTTTTCAGTGTGATTTATAATCCCCTTCTAAAAAATCCTCAAACCAAAAAAAAAAAACAAAACAATGACAAAAAAGAAACGAAGAGGGAAGCAGTTAAATAAATTGGGGTGCACTTACTCAAAGCAATGATTATGAAGATTGTAAATTATTGAGGAAAAAACATACATATTATAATGTTAGTGAGAGTAATTATATGAAGACCTTAATTTTTCCAGATGTTCATAAGAAAAAACAAACTGGAGGAAAATCAAAACACCCACCACAGTTTTATAAGGTGTCTTGGTTGTGGGAGCTTTTTCCCCCTCTTAAAAATATTTTCTAATTTTCTAAGAAAAATGGTGTAATAGACTACACACTAAATGTGGTGGCTTCTTGGTTCCCAGTGCACTCAGTTGTCCTGTCCCCTTGTTATAGCTGAGTCAAGGTTGGAGACATATGACCCAGGCTCCCCAGATGACATTTTTTTTCTCTCTTTCGTGCAGTCTTGAGGCTGCTCTGGCTCCTGCCTGCGTGGGGCCTGGTTTGTTCTTTCCTTCTTTAAATTTAGGAGCTATGCATCTGATGATTTTTGCTGTTGTTTAATTTAGCCAGTCTGCTTCTGTAGGGTACGACCTTAACAAATACAGTAGCTAGATTACTTTTGTAGTGGAAAAAATATAGAGAGAGATAACATTTCAATAATTCTTCATGGACAGGATCCCACGTAACAGTCTACTTCGGGTTAGCATTGGGGCAAGGTAGAGAAATAATGAAGTTTTGCTAACTCAGGTGCCACTCATTAGCAGTGGTGATGCTAAAACCCAACATCCTGGGAGGAGACACTGGGAAGCACGAGTGGCAGGTGGCATAGTCACCTACTGAACCACTACCACTTGACACTAATCAAAGCAGGATGTGCCTTCAGCAGACAGCTTAGCAGTAGTAGCACAATGTTCTGAGGTATGGTATTCATTAATTCATGCCAAAAATTCTTACTGAGCACATGCAATGTGCCAAGCACACAGGGAACAAAAACTGTAGCCCCTTGCCCTGCCCTTCACCTGCAGATGGTGCCTCATCAGAATGTCCCCCTCCCCCAGGCCATGAGTCAGCACAGAGCTGTTTTCCTCAGGAAAATAACAGATTCGGCTTAATGTTTAAAAAACAGTCCGTCTCAGAACAGTCTCAGAACTAAGCACCTGTATATTTCATTAACTTACTAATTTTCAAACATACATAAAAATAGAATAGTACAATGAGCCCCACACACGCATTGCCAAGACGTTTTATCAGCAAGAGAACTTATTGTTAAAACTCACCCATTTTGTCTCGAGTTACTGGTGAGTTATCAGTGGCAAGTTCTTTCATTTCTTCAGGGACAGTATTACCATTCTGCCCTAGATTCCCATGTTCTCTCATTTCTGAGGCACTTGTTTGTAAAGATAACTGAAAACTGCCTTCACCGCCATTTCCACCCCTCTCATCATTGGAATCTGCAGACGTTGATGTACCAGGGTTGGCAAGGTCTTTATTTCTGAAAACAGTTTTCTGCAAAAACACAAAACCCTATCTATAAACAAAGCTCCATAGTGAGAAAATGTGTCTGGGCTCCATCATCTACCAGGCCCCCAGGTTACTAGAGAAGCAACAGCCTCTAATAAGGTGGGTTGAAGCCACAGGATGCTGTGTGCCACCACATCATCTGAAAAAGACAGGTGTGGATTCCTCTTCAACCCACCATGATCTGCTGCTTCTTGAGGGACCTTGGTAGCTCTGTCTAACTGAACGACAACCACCTGCACAAATGAAATGCGTGATAAACATTTCATGAATAAGCGAAGAAGTGAATTGCTTGAGGATGACAACTTTTCGTTTGTTTTTCATGTTTTGTTTGTTTTCTCTTTCCCTAGTGGCATTCAAGTGTGGCTGCACATTTGAATTACCCTAAGGATCTTTTAAAAGAAATGACTGTGCTGTGCTCCACCCTCGGCAAATTCAACCAGGATCTCCTCTGGTGGTGGCAAAGGGGTGCTCAGGACATTAATAACTATTTTTTAAAGTTATTCTAATATGCGTCGTCCTGGGTTGACAACCACTGCTCTAGGGTGTGGTTTCTCCAACTTTAATGAGCACACAAACTATTTCAGGTTGGGGAATTTCTGCCTCAGTGAGTCTGGAGTGGAATGCAAAACTTTGCATTTCTCACAAGCTTGCCAGGGCCACTGCTGCTGAGTGGCAGACCCACTTGGAGTGGCGAGGACCTGCCCCATTCCTTGTCAAGCACATAGCAGGCACCGCTTCTCTTCTCTTCTGACACCTAAGCAAAAATGCAAATTACCATTTTCCAGGCAGCATCTTAATTTTACATTCAAATTGTTTAGGATGCAATTTTTGAAGGCTAAAAAATGAAATGTTAAAAATAAGCAGACTTAGTTTCAGACAGATGGTGGTTGAGCTATCACTGAAATCAATCCGTTCACCAGGAAAACATACGCTCAGCTACAAATATTCTTGGCAAATAGTTTCCATAAACGTACTCTAGAGACACAGGAGTGACTAGACATGGTACAAATGAAATGTTGTTGTTTTTTTTTGAGAGGTTGGAGGAAATTAGGAATTGTCATTAAAATAAATGCTTCATCAGAAGATGATAGATATGACACTCTGCCCTAATGGCCCATCTATGCTTTAAAAAAAATCTCTAACGTACTTTGAAGATAAAAATGGATGAGAGAGAAACAAGCTTCCTGTTACCACATAACTATACAGAGTATTAAATATCTGTCATCTTTAACCTCATGACATGCATTTTTCTCACCAGAGTCTACCACCATAGCACGTGAACAAGCAATAAAGTGCATGCATTTGCTTCTGCGCCTCCTCAACTACCACTGAAACAGCCAAGGAACAACAGCAGGCTCCTTTTTGTGTTCCTTGGTATGATACTGAAAAAGATTTGCCAAATATCTTTGTAGCTGAAACTTTCTTCTAGTATTTTCCTGGCTTCAAATATACTCATTATAACATTATACTTGATTTATCTTTAGGATATTTTTAAAGAACATAATATCAGGAAAAGTAAAATAAATGGCAGTATGCTTTTGAAAGAACATTCTATGTCCCCTAAATTAAGGAAATGAGATTTTTAACACATGGCCTGAAGATCCTGAGTGTCATGCTATCAGTTCTGGAGTTGCATATGGTATGGACTTATGCGACAGTTACCATATTTAGTTGAAAACTTACTGGAGTTCTTTTGACTTTAGAACATAAATATCGGATCAGAGCACTGATATCAGACAAACACTCTTCCCAGTCTTTTCCATCTTCACTCAAATCACAGGTGGGAAAAATTGTTGCCAGATATTCTGCAAACAGCAGAAAGTATACACAAAAATTAGAACAAAAAATTAACAAAGAAATTAACAAGACATTTGTATTTAAAATAAATACTGACTTTTTCTCTTTCTACTTATGATTCTTCTAACTCTGAGAGTTTATAAATTCCACCCAATAAGGATGCTTTGCAAAATTATCTCATTTCCTCTACTGTGAGATTCTCTAAAACACTGACCTAGGGAGCCAATACTAAGCTCTTGGTGGTTTTGTTGTTGTTGTTGTTGTTGTTGTTGTTGTTGTTGTTTTTGTTTTTTAGTGTGTATGCCAGGTGTGGTGGCTCAGGCCTGAAATCCCAGGACTTTGGGAGGCCAAGGGAGGAGGATCACTTGAGCCCAGGAGTTAGAGGTTACACAGTGAGCTATGATTGTACCACTACACTCCAGGCTGGAAAGCAGAGCAAGATACTGTCTCTAAAATAAAAAATTTAAAAAAGTATAATCAAAAGTCAGTGCTTTCATGTGCTCAGACCATTTAATAACCTGATGGATAAATTACAACTAAAAAGAAAGGGAAACGTGCAAAGAGAAAATAGAGTTATTGCAAACATTATTACACCAGAGTCTATTTATCTGTGCACTCATCATGTCTATCTTCCCCAGAAGTTATTCCCTCTGCCTAGGACACCCCTCCTAATCCTTATACCTAGTTACGGAGTCCTTCAGAGTTCAGCTCAAATGTCTTGTCCTTAGCCAAGCCTTCCCCAATTCCCTCATATCAGCTGCTCTGCTCTGAGCATCCCCAACACTACCACACTTAGACTAGAATGTGTCTGTTACCATCATGTCCTTTTCTAGACTGCGAGCTCCTTGTGAAGAGAAATACTTATCCACTGTGATATCCTCAGTCCCCATGAGTTCTGGGTAGGAAGGCAGGAGGCTAAAAGGACTAATCATAAGATCCTATTTATTTCTGTGTTACCAGTCACTAGCACTGAAGAGTCTGTTTCATTTCCCCACCTTTGGGGGGGGGGCAGTTTCCCTTATTTTTTAGTAGCAAGTTTCAGCAGTAAAGAATTGACTTAGCACTAGCCATAAACAACTGTAATCAGTAAGATTTGTCTTATTCAACTATTTAAGTCAATGGACAAGTTTTATTCTTTAGAAGTTGTTACCAGTTACATATTATTCAACAGTAAAATCAGATAGAAAAAGTTAACAGTTCTAAGATTTACACAAACTTCATCATTATTTCTTCAACTGCCAATAATATTCATCATATGACCAAATGATGATTAAAACAAGATTCCATTATAACCTTACATATGCATACCTCTTATTGCAGCCATTTTGTTTGGATCTAGGAGTTGGTGGCCTTGCAAATTGACATCCACTGAGTTGGAAATCAGGATTTCCTTGGAGAGCAAAATACGAACCAAGTAACAGGCTGCGTGGTTAGGTTTGGCCTTCTTTTGTGCGGCCAGCATATGACTATTAAGCATCTTGACATTTCTTTTTGGATCACCAAGATAGCCTTTAAAAAATACAGGAAAAAGGAAAATCCTTGTTTTGTAATGCAAGTGCCCAAGAGAATTAAACTGATTTTGAATTCACAAATGTCTACTTGGGGGAATTGGTTTTTTTCTATGTTTATCTCTTCCTTTTCCCTAAATGGGTCTCTTTAATGCCATCTGCCCAACTGCCAACATCCTTCACCTTTGCTAGTCTTGAGCTTGCTGTATTTTAACTAATCTGTTCATGATCAAATTTCATTGTTAGGCTGCAAGTGCATATGTAAACATGTTGATTGAGTTTCCATTGTTCTGTTTCACACTCTAGTATACTCGGAGCCATATTACTAAGTGATTATACATTCTCTGAAGATGATTTGGAAAGTATGGATCATTAAAGCGACCATTAAGAAAAAGTTCAAATAGCTAGCATTTATTAGTAGCTACTATATATCAAGCATGTGCTAAATATTTTACATCTGTAAACTCAGTTTCATCATCATAACAACTCAGTCATTACTCCCACTTACCAGATGAGGAAACTAAGGCCCAGAGAAGCTAAGTTATTTGAACAAGATCACATTGCTAGTTATAGAACCAGTTTTAAAGTCTAAGTCTGTCTGTTTAAAAGTCAAATGCTCTGAAACATTCATCTTCTGTTAATGTCTTCCATCTTTTTCCTGTTTATTTTTTAAAACACAAAATTAAAATCATACTTTATGTATAGTTTAAACCTTGTTTCTTTAGTTAACATATTTTGAGCATTTCTCTGTTTTCATCTTTTTGTTTAAGTCTGCATCCTGTCATCATGATTTTCCTGACAGGTGACATTTATGTTGTACTTATGTTCTGAGCATTGTGTTAAGAGCTTTAAATACATTGTCTCATTTGATCTTCACAATTCTGTGAAGTAGGTACTATTATTTTTATTACTTCTCAGCTAAAGACACTAATATTTAGGTTAGGAAAGGGTCTGACAATCACAAGGTAAGAACAGAGCTGGTATCTGAACCCAGCCAGGTAAGCTCCAGGTGGGTTTGAGAGCTTGTGCCCTCAATTATTAGGCTTTACTCATGTGCCATGGATATACCAGAAGTCATGTGACTAATTCCCTAGTGTTGCTTATTTGTTAATGAAAGGAGGGGCCCTGAGAAACTTAGAATAAACTTAATTCACATTTTGCCTCAGCATAGCCATTTGTGCTTAGACTGACATGCTTTGAATCTAGCACAGGTTAGACATAGATAGATACATTTCCAATAGGCAGGTTTTAGGAAGTGTTCACACATTTTACTGCAGGCTAAGCTGGCAGCCTACCCCACCCCCTTGGCAAATCTCCCTCAGATGCAAGACAAGGACAGCTCAACCTTTCAATTCATGGTTTAGCATAGTAATCTCTAAGAAACTTTCAGGTTCCTTGTGGAAGGCAGAAGGTCAAAGATCACCCCTTAGCTAGCTGAAACCGTAGAAATGATAATAAGACCACCTTCCTGCTAAGGAGCTTGTGAATTGGAAACATCTGACAGGTCTCTTGCAGGAAAAACCCCTCCCCTTGTCTCCTTCCATGTAGCTCACCATCCGAGGTCATAAGATGCTAATGTCTAGCTATGTCAAGATCTAAGACTCGTGTGGCTACAATCAACATCAAAGACCACAGCCCTGGACATTCCTTTTGGCCCAGACCCCTCCAGGTCCAAATCCCACTTCACCCATAAGACCCAAGTTAACCTAATCAGCCCTTCATGACCTATGTGACACAGATAGGGCAACCCCTTCGGGTTCCCTTCCACTGTGGGAGCTTTTCTGTCCTCGCAATAAATCCTGCTTTCAAAAAAAAAAGGAATCACTGAAACAAAAAATGAAAATAGCATAGGATACCTACAACAATGATATTTAAAAGAAGACAGGACAAAGAAACCTAAGTGGAATTAAAATGTCAACACTTCATCCTGAGTGGTAAAATGTTGATTGCAGGAGGCTATGATAAGTCAGATATGTATATAGTAACACCCAGACAACCACTAGGAAAATTCCATAAAGCAATATATTTAAAAACATGAACAAACCAAGATGGAATACTAAAAATGTTTAAGTAACCCACAGGAAGGCAAGAAAGAGAAACAGAGTAGTGAAAACTAGAGGAAAGAAACAAAAAAATAATGAAAGTGAAGACGTCTATGATATCAGCAATTACCTTAAATGCAAATTATGTAAACATACCAATTAAATGACAGCAATCGACAAAGTAGATTAAAAAAAAACAAGACCTAACTACATGCTATTTATAAGGCGCTTCACAAATTAAATGACATACATAGGTTAAAAGTAAATGGGTGAAAAATATTTATCATGAAAATATTAATACAAAAAAGAAAGGAGAGTAGCTATACTGATATCAGATAAAGTAGATTTCAGAGCAAAGAAAGTTACTAGAGACAAATAAGGACATTATATAACAATAAAAGGATTAAGACCCCAGGAAGACATAATGATCCTCCAGAATTACATACCAAATGGCATAGTCTCAAAGTATATGAATTAAAAACTGAAAGAACTGAAAGGAGAGACAGACAAATCCATAATTCTAGTTGAAGACTTCAACACCCACCTCTCAGCAACTGATGGAATAACCGACAGAAAATGTGCAAGGATACAGAAGACCTGAACAACAAAATCAGCAAACAAGATTCACATTATAGAATGTTCCACCCAATAATAATAGAATATATATATATATATATATATTCAAATGCCTATAAAATATTCATCAAGATGAACCATATCCTGAGCCAGAGAAAAAAATCTCAACAAATTTAAAAGAGGTAAAATCATATAACATATATTTTCTGACCACAATGGAACCAAACTAGAAACCAATAACAGAAAGTCAAGAAAATCTCTAAATACTTGGGACTTAAACAGCACACTTATAAATAATTCATATGTCAAAGAGGAAATCTCCAAGGAAATTTTTAAAAATACATAGGACTAATGAAAATACAATACATCAAAATATATGGGATACAACTAAAGGAGTACTAAAAGTGAAATTTACAACACAAAATGCTTACATTAGAAAAGAGGCAAGGTCCCAAATCTATAATCTAAGTTCTTACACCAAAAGCTTCATAAAATAAACCAAAGTAAACAGAAAGAATGAAAAAATAAAGAGCAAAAATCAATGAAACTGAAAATAAGAAAACAATACGAAATCAATGAAGCAAAAAGTTGATGCCTCAAAAGGATCAATAAAACTAATAAATTTATAGAAAGAAAAAAATAACAGAGATGACACAAATCATCAATATCAGGAATGAAACAGGGGATATCATTACATATCCAAAAGTTATTAAAAGAATAATGGAGACTACTACAAACTACAATCCACTCATATTTTCCATAACTTAGAAGAAATGAAAAAAAGAAGAAATGGACCAATTCCTTCAAAACAAAAAGCTATAAAAACTCAACCAAGATGACATACATAATCTAAATAATCCTATAACCATCCAAAAATTGAATTTGTAATTAAAAGTCTCCCCAAAAGGAGACTACTGTCTCAGATGGTTTTACTGGAGATTTTTAGCAAACATTTAACAAATCAATATAATTTTTTTTCATTTTTTTTTAATAAGACGGAGGAGGGAACACTTATCTACTCATCTTGTAAGACTAGTACGCACTGAAACCAAAACCAAACAGGCAGACCAAAAAAGAAAAGAAAAATACAAACCAACATATCTCATGAACTCAGACACAAAAATCCTCAATCAAATATTTTCAAACCAAATAAATAATGGTCACAAAGAATGATATACCATGATCACATCATATAAATTAGGATTTATTCCAGGTATGTCAGGCTGATTCAACATTAAAAAAAAAAAAACAGGCCGGGCATGGTGGCTCAGCCTGTAATCCCAGCACTTTGGGAGGCCAAGGCAAGTGGACTGCCTGAGCCCGTGGGTTTGAGACCAACCTGGGCAACTTGGCGAGACTGCGTCTCTACAATAAAAAAAAAAAAAAATAGCCGGGCATGGTAGCATGCATCTGTACTTCCAGCTACTTGGAAGGCTGAGGTGGAAGGGTTGCTGGAGTCCAGCAGGTTGATGCTGGGGTGGTCATGAGCGTGCATGCCACTGTACTCCCGCCTGGGCAAAGGAGTGAGACTCCAACTTAAAAAAAAAATCAACATAAGCCACCATATTAATACAAAAGAAGAAAAACCATGTGAACATAGACACAGACAAAGCATTTGCCAAAATCAAAACCTATTCATGTTTAAAAAAAAAAACTCTCAGCAAGTTAGGAATAGAGGGAAACTACCTCAACTTAATGAAGAGCAGATACCAAAAACCTACAGTTAACATCATACTAAATAGTGAAAATCGAATAAGTTCCCCTGAAGATCAGAAACAAATAAGCATGACTAATCTTATTACTCGTATTCCACATTAACAGCATAAGTTCTAGCTACTGCAATAAGGCAAGAAAAAAGAATCAAAGGCACGCAGATTGGAGAGGAAAAAATAAAATGGCCCCTATTTGCAAAAGGCATAATTGGCTACAAAGAATTTCAAGAAATTGACAAAAAAAATACTCCTCTTCAAACCAGTAAGTAATTTCAGTGAGGTCACAGGATATAAGATCAACACTCAAAAAATAAGGTCAATTTTTACATATTAACAATGAACATATATAAATTGAAATAATAAACAATACAATTTACAATATCTCCAAAGAAAATGAATACTTAGGTAAAAAATTATAAAAACATGTACAGGATCTATATTCTTAAAATTTTTAAAGTTGATAAAAGAAATCAAAGAAGACCTTTGGATTAGGGTTAGGGCTAATTAATGTGTTAATAACTAAACTGTTAATAATCTGTTAATAAATGAACAGATATGGGGGGACCCCCAAAAAAAGCAGAATTATTACTTTGAGGGTGGGCTACTTGTAGTATGGGCTTCCCCCACTAGGTAAGTGTTCTAGGAACCATGGGCATCAGTGAGCCAGCTAGTATTACTGTAAAGGGCTGCATTTGGCTTCAGTGAATTTTTTTTGGAGATTCTTTCAAAGCGTTTGCCCAATTCATGATGAGTGATTTACAAGCGCACCTGCCCACACTGTTGAGTGTTCAGCAGTTTTTGACCAAAAACAGCATGACCCTCATGCCCCATCTTCCCTATTTACCAGATCTTGCCCCAAGTGATTTTGTTTGTTTGTTTCCCCATGAAGAAAACAAAGGGAAATGTTTTGCAGATATGGAAGAGGTGAAACAAAAAATGGCAGAAGCACTAAAAGGCATCAAAATTGACGAGTTCAAAAAAACTGTTTTGAGCAGTGGAAAAAGCACCTCAATAGTTATACCGCATTAAACAGAGAGTACTTTGAAAGTGACTGAAGTTTAAACATGTAAGAATAAATACACATTTTTTAATAAATAAATTCCAGGTTTGGGGGGCTTCCCCCTTCATATACAATGGATGAGAAGTCTCAACATACCATAGATATCAATTTTCCCAAGTTGATCTGCTAGGTTTAATGCAATTCCTATCAAAATCCCAGCCAGATTTTTTTAAAACATTGACAAGGTTATTCTAAAACTAATATAGAAAGGCACAGGACCAAGAATAGCTAAAACAATTTTTAAAAGAATAAAATAGTTGGGATATCTCTACCTGTTATTATGGCTTACTGTGTAACATGTAATTTGTCAAGAAATAGAAACACAGACGAATAGACAATAACAGAGAACCCACAGATAGACTCATATAAATATGCCTAATTTATTTTTCATTAAGGTACAAAAACAATTCAAGGGAGAAAAGATAGCCATTCAAAAATATGGTACTGCAGCACTTGGATATCCATAGGCTAAATAACAGTAATAACCCCAACCTAAATCTCACACCTTATACAAATCTGAAAACTCAATATGGATCCCAACTTATATGTGAGATATAAAAATATATTATTTTTAGAAAAAAAGGAGAAAAAAATGTAAGATCAAGGACTGGAAAGAAATCATAGACTTGACAGAATCAGCACATTCCATTAGAGCAAAAGTTGATAAATTGAACCTCATGAAAATCAAAAACTTTCTCTCTGAAAAGAAAAAAACTCATGTAGAGAGGATAAAAAGGCAAGCTGCAGATAAGAAGAAAATATTTGCAAACTACATATTCAACAAAAGACTAGTACTTATAATATCTAAGTAATTCTCAAAATATAACAGTAATAAAAAGCATTACTATAAAACAATAATAGATATTTCAGAGAAAAGCTTATACAGATAAAATCAGATATGAAAAGATGTACATCATATCCAAAGGCAAATGCCTATTAAACCCACAATGAAGTACTACCATACAGTACTTATCAGAAGGGTTAAAATAAAATAGTGAAAACATCAATGCTGGTAAGGATACAGAGAAACTGAATTGCACTTCTGGGCATTAATAACTAAACTGTTATTATCACAGAAAAATGAAAAATGTATGTTCACAGCAGCTTTTCCGATAACAACCAAAAATGTATGTTCACAGCAGCTTTTCCGATAACAACCAAAAACTAAACACAATCCAGATGTCCTTCAATGGGTGACAATCCAAGGTACATCCATACCATGAAACAGTACTCAGTAGTAAAAAGGGAGGAATTCCTGATACACACAAAAACTTGTGTGAAACTCCAGGGAATAATGCTACACGGAAAAAAAGGCTACCCCAATAGATTAAATGCTATGAGTCCATTTCTATAATATTCTTGCAATGGCAAAATTATAAGGAGAGAGAGCACACTAGTTGTTGGATGGGTTAAAGATGAGGCCAGGGAGGGAATGACATGGAGTGGGTATGGTTATAAAATGACAATAAAAGGGTTTCTGGAATTGTTGGGACAGTTCTGTGTCATGACTGGAGTGGTAAACACCTGAACCTAAATATGTCATAACACTGCAGAGAGCTAAATACACACACACAAATGAATACATGGAAAGCTGAGGACATCTGAATAGACCTGGTAATTCTATCAATGTCAACATTCTAGTTGTGATATTTTACTATATTTTTACAAAATATTATTATTGGTGGAACTGGGTAAAGAGTACACAAGATCTCTTTGCATTATTTCTTACATCTGTATCTTTTCTGAAATATCTCAAAATGAAAAGTTTAATTTTTAAAACACTATCGCTAATAATTAATATTAAGAGTATTGGTGAATTTAGATTAAAGAGTGCTACTTGTAGCATATACCATTTCAAGCTCACCAAAGCCAGAAGTGAGGAAGACAGGTGCTGAATCTTTATCTTGGTCACAGTCACTTTCCATTAAGGCTGAGTAACTCACTGTTTCACAACTCACTTCTGGGCTGGATTCTGTTTAACATTTCAATATGTAAAATATTTTCCACTGATGAAAGACAAGAACTCTAAACCAAGCTTTTTATATCAGGCAAAACTATCCTTCAGGAATGAAGGAAAAATAAGGACTTTCTCAGACAAAGGAAAACTTTTTTAAAAAGTTGTCACTGGCTGAGTTACCCTTCAGGAATGGCTAAAGGAAGATCTTCAAACTGAAGGGATATGATTAAGGAAAAAGAAAGAACAATGGAAAGAGCAGAAATATGTATGTGGAGAAACTAGATCCCTCATATGTTGTTGGTGGAAATGGAAAATGATAGAACCACTCTGGAAAACAGTGTGGCAGTATTTTATAAAACTAAGCATACAATTACCATAGGGCCCAGCAACTGCACTCTTGGGCAGTATCTCAGAGAAATCAAAACTTATGTTCACACAAAGCCTGTATAATACATGAGTGTTCATAGCAGCTTTACTTCTGATAGTCCAAACCAGGAAACAACCTAGATGTCCTTCAGTGAGTGAAACGATAAACCATGGTTCGCCCACACCATGGAATAATACTAGGCAATAAAAAAAGAACAAACTGTTTTGAGGGCCTGTGGTAAAGGATTCATGAACCTACACATATGATATAAGTGAACTAAAACACACCCATACACATGCACACAAATCAATACTAATGAAACGGTACATCTCAATCATATCTGTGGGAGATATCATGTCAATATCCTAGTTGTTAACTCAGGAACAGAAAACCAAACACCACATATTATCACTTATAAGTGGGAGCTAGATCTGCAAAGACATAGAGAATGATATAATGGGCACTGGAGGCTCAGAAGGGGGAGGTGGAAAGGTGTAGAGGGATGAAAGATCACCCACCAGGTACAATGTGCTCAGGTGGGGGTGGTGGGTACACTTAAAGCCCAGACTTCTTTGCCATTATGCAATGCGACCATGTAATCAGAAACTATTCATACCCTCTAAAGCTATTGAAATAAAGGGAAAAAATCCTAGCTGTGTAAATTTTCTACAGTTTTACAAGATGTTACCATTGGGGGAAAGTGGGTAATGGAAACATAGGATCTCTCTGTATCATTTACTACACCCGCATGTGCAATTGAAGTTTTCTGAAAATAAAAACTTTAATTAGAAAAAGCTACCAATATCTTTCACTGCAGATGTAGATAAATCTAGATTAAATAGTGCTACATACAGTAAGTACCTCTTCAAACTCACCAAAATTGTGAGGATTGCACTGAGATGTTGAGGAAATATTCTGGCCATTGTTGTTTTCCAACAAAAGTTGGTAATTTGTCACCTCAGATTTCTCTTCCAGGCTGGTTTGTGCTTGTGCCAACATTTCTAGTAATAAAATATTTTCAAATATTGAAAGACAAGAAAATTCAGCTATGAATTCTATATCAGGCAAAAGTATCCTTCAAAAAATGAAGAGGAAAAACATTCTCAAATGAGGGAAAACTAAAAGTATTTGTCACTGGCTGATGTACACTTAAAGAATGGCTAAAGGAAAATCTTTAAACCAAATAAAATGACAAGAGAGCAAATCACGGAGCATTAAAACAGAAGAAAAAATAGTGAAAGCTGCAGAAATACAGATGTGGAGAAACTGGATCATTCATACATAGTTAGTGGGCATGTAAAATAGTGCAGTCTCTCTATAACACCGCTTGGCAGTTTCTTATAAAACTAAACACGCAACTACTATTCAACCAAGCATTTGCACTCTTGGACATTTATCCAAGAGAAATCTAAATTTATGTTTACACAAAAACCTGTACATGAAGAGTCATAACAACTTTATTTGTAATAGTCAAAAACTGAAAACAATCAGATGGCCTTCAATGAACAAATGATAAACAAACTATGGTACATCCATACCATAGAACAGTACTCAGCAATTTAAAAATAAGGACCTGATACATGCAACAAGTTAGATGACTGTCCAGGAATTGCTGAAGCAAGTGTGGTTCTAAAAGAGCATGATGAGGCATCTTGGTAGTAATGGAAATGTGTATCTTGACTGTGGTCGTGGAAATCAAACCTTTTCATATAACAAAATTGAACAGAACTAAATGCACACACACAAATCAATGCAATTAAATGGGAAAGCTCAAGAAGATCTGTGGATAATATTGATGTCAATATCTTGGTTGTGATGTTCTATTACAGTGTTGCAAGATGTTATTGTTGGGAGAAATGGGTAAAGAGTACAGGGTATTTCTCTGCGTTATTTCTTACAACTACATGTGTATCCTAAATCACCACAAAATTAAAAGTCAGTTTTTAAAAAGCTACCACTAGTTTTGTATTAAGGATGTTGCTGGATCTAGATTAAACAGAGCTACTACTAACATGTATCATTTCAAACTCACCAAAATTTGGAGGAATAGAGAGAGATGAAGAGACAGTATTTTGGTCACTGTCATTTACCAATAAAGTTGAGCAATTCGTTGTCTGAGGGTTGTTTTCCAGCTTGGTGTCTGCGTTTACTGGCACTTCTATAAGTATAACTTTTTCAAATACTGAAAGACAAGAACACTCAACCATGAATTTTATACTGTGTGAAATTATTTTTCAAGAGAGAAGGGAAAATAAAGCCATCCTCAAGAAGAGGAAAATTAAAGGAATTTATCCCTAGCAAATTTTCCCCTTAAAACTGACTAAAGAAAAATCTTCAAACAGAAAAAAATATTACAAAATAAGGAATCTTGGAACATCAGGAAGGAAGAAAGAATGATAGAAAGATCAGAAATATTGAGGTGGAAAAATTGGATCCCTCATACATTGCTGTTGGAAATATACAATAGTACAGCCCCTCTTGAAAACTGGTAGTTCCTTATATAACTAAACATGCTGTTACCATAAGACACAGCAATTGCACTCTTGGCCTTCATAGCAGAGAAATGAAAGCTTATATTTATCCCAAAACCAGTACACGAATATTCAGAGCAGTTTTACTAGCAATATTCAAAAACTAGAGAGGAAAAACCAGCTGTCCTTCAATGGGTGAATGTTTTTCTTTATTAAATTAAAAAAGAGCTCTTGCTATCTACACCATGAGCTATTCACCATTAGAAAGGAAGAAACTATTGAGAAATGAAAATATATCTACACCAAAATGTGCATGAATATTCATAGTAGTTTTATACCTAACAGTCAAAAACAAAACAAAACAAAAAAGATATCTCTCAGCAGGAGAATGGTTAAATGAAATGCAGTATATCCATACTGTAACAATCTGAAGAGACAAAATTATAGAGATGGGGAAGAAATTAATGGTAGCTAGGTGTTAAACATGAGTCATGGGGGCAGGGAAGGGTGAGCAGAGTTGACTGGTCATCAAAGGGAATAGTAGGGTTCCTTGTGCTGATGGAAATTATCTCTACCTTGACTGTGGTGGTAGACACACAAACCTACTTGTGGAATAAAATTGCAGAGTATTAAATACACACATGCACACACAAATGATACAGGTAAAAATGTGGACATCTCAATAAGATCTGTGGATTGTATCAATGTAAATATCCTAGTTGTGACATTTTACTGTCTTTTTGCAAAATATTACTACTGGAAGAAATTAGGTAAAGTGTACACAGGATCTCTCTGTATTATTTCTTACAATTGTGTGCAATTCAGAAATCTCCCAATATGAACATTTATTTTTTAGAAAGCTATCACTAAGAATTAATATGAATAATGTTTATGAGTCTAGATTAAAGAGTGCTGCTTGTAATATGTGTCAGTTCAAACTCACCAAAACTGGGAGTGATGGGAAGAGATGAAGAGACAGTATCTTGGTTACAGATATCTCCCAAGACAACTGGGAAATACACTGTCTGAGAATTATCTTCTGGATCGGTTTCTAGTTTTTCTGGCATTTCCATAAGTATAACCTTTTCAATTCCTGAAAGAAAAAAATACTCAATAGTAAATTCTATACGAGGCAAAACTATCCTTCCAAAAAAAAGGTAAACATTTCTCCAACAAAATAAAACTAAAAGATTCTGTACCTAGCAGGCTTACCTGCAGAAAAGGTTAAAGAAAAATCTTCAAACAGAAAGGATATGATGAAAGAAGGACTCTTGAAGCATCAGGAAAGAAAAAAGAATGACAGAAAGATCAGAAATATAAACGTGAAGAAACTGGATCACCCACACATAGCTCTTGAAAATGTGTAATAGTACAACCTCTTTGGAACCCAAACTATCTGGCAGTTTCTTACGTGGCTAAACATACCATAAGCCTCAGCACTGTTCTCCTGACATTCATGACATAGAAATGAAAACATATTTACCCAAAAACCAGTACATTAATGTTCACAGCAATTTACTTCTAATAACAAAAGGGGGGGATAATGTCCTTCAATGGGCAAATGGTTGAAAACAAATACTGCATACCCAAGCCATGGAAAACTATTCAGGAAAAATTATATATATATATATATATATAATTTTATATATGGAGGGACTATTGATATTGATACACACAAAGACCTGTCTGAGTCTTCAGGGAATTATGCTAACAAAAAAACCACTACACACCACAAGATCCTTTTGTGTAACACAGTGACAAAATTACAGAGGCCAGGGTTTGCCAGGGGTTAGGAACAGTCAGTAAGGAAGGAAAGGGTGACCTGAGAGAGGTGAGGGAGGTTATAAAAGAGCAAGATTAGGCAGCCTGGTGGCGATGGAGATGTTCTGTCTTGACTGTGGTGTGGGGGTAAAACCTACTTGTAGAGGAAACTTGCATAGAAAGAAATAGAGAGATGCACACAAGTTACTAGAATTAAAACTGAGGACATCTCAATTATATCTACATATCATAGCAATGTAAATATCCTGGCTGTGTTATTTTACTATAGTTTTACAATATTGTTGGGAGAAAAGGGTAACATGTAAAGAGGATTATTTATATTATTTATTGCAAATACATGGAAATCTAAAATTATTTCAAAATAAAAAGTTTAATTTAAAAAATTAGCTACACCTATCTTTCATTAAGGATGTTGATGGATCCAGATTCAATAACGTTACTTGTAGTGCAGCATCTGAAACTCACCAGCATTAGGTGGAAGACCAGCAGATGAAAAGGCAGCACATTGGTCACAGTCATTTCCCGACAAATTTGGGTCATTTGTTGTACCAAGGTTGTGTTCCACCTTGGTTTCTGCTGTTTCTGGCATGTCTACAGAAAGAAGAAGTGCGTAAGAAAAGAACTCTCATCCACGAATTTATACATAGTGAAACTCTCCTTGAGTAATATACAGAAAATAAATACATTCTCACACGAAAGAAAACTAAAATGACTCACCCTTCATAGACTTAACCTTAAAGAAAGGCTAAAATAAACTTCATACAGAAAAGATATGATGAAAGAATGAATCTCTGAGCATCAGGAAGTAAGAACAATAGAAAGAGTAGAAATATGCACACAGAGAAACTGGATCATTCATATGTTACTGGTGAGAAGGGAGAATAGTACAGTTTCTCAAAAAATATTTCTAGTAGTTTCTTAGAACACTATACACAAACTACCATGTGACCAGAACTGCATGTAAATTTATGTTTACACAAAAATCAGTACATGAACACTCATAGATCTTCACTTATAATAGCCCAAAATTAGAAATCTCCCAGATGTCATTCAATGGGTGAACAAATAAACAAAAAGGTGTACATTCATACCATGGAACGGTATTCAACAATAAAAATGGAGGAACTACTGATACATGCAACAATTGGTATGAATCTTGAGAAAATTATATTTAATGGAAAAAGCCAGTATTTGATTTCATTTAAATGACAAAATTATAGCATGGGAAGTCAGATCACTGATTGTCAATGGTTAGGACAAGGCAGTGTATGAGGGAAAGGAGATCAGAGGGAGATAGTTGTGGTTATAAAAGAACAATATGAGGGAACCCTTGGTGATGGAAATGTTCTGTGTCATGTCTAGTGGTGGACATGTAAACCTATTCACATAGAATTAAATACACACACAAATGTAGGTTTAATCAATGTCAATATCCTGGTTGTGATATTTTACTATAGTTCCACAAGATGTTATCACTGGAGAAAATTGGTAAACCATAAATGGAACCTCGATATAATTTCTTACAACTACATGTGAATCTAAGGTTATCTCAAAATAAAAAGCTGATTTTTTTAAAGTGCTACTACTGACTTTCATTAATAATGTTGATGAAAAATCAACTCTTAACCACGAATTATATACCCAATAAAACTATACTTGAAGCATGTAGGGAAAATAAAGACATTTTCACATGAAGGAAAACTAAAAAAACCCAAAAAACTTAAAGAAAGGCTAAATAAAATTATTTAAACAGAGAGGAATTGATGAAAGTAGAAAATGTAAAGCATCAGGAAGGAAGAAAGAACAGAAATATGGATATGGTATAACTGGATCACTTATATATCGCTGGTGGAAATGGAAAATGGTATAGACTCTCTGGATAACTATTTGGTAGTTTCCTATAAAACTAAACATGCTGTCACAATAAGACTCAGCAACTGTACTCTTGACATTCACAGCAGAGAAATTAAAACTTACGTTTACATAAAAACCTGTTCATGAATGTTCTCAACAGTGTCAAACCCAATACCCAAAAACTGGGGAAAAAAAATCAAGATGTCCTTTCAATGGATAAATGGCTAAACAAACTGTGGCATATCCATACCATGAAATACAAATCAGAAATAAAATGAAAGGAATTATTTTTGTTTTCAGTCAAGGTCTCACTCTGTGGCCCAGGCTGGAGTGCAGTAGCACAATCATGGCTTACCACAGCCTCAGTCTCCTGGGCTTAAGCGATCCTTCCACCTCAGCCTCCTGAGTAGCTGGGACTACAGATGCATGCCACCATGCTCAGTTATTATCTTTTTTGTGTGTTTTATAGAGACGAGTTCTTGCTATGTTGCCTAGGCTATTCTCAAACTCCTGGGCTCAAGCAATCTTCTCACCTCAGTCTCCCAAAATGACCAGATTACAGACATGAGCCACCACATCTGGCCGAAAGGATTACATGCAACAACCTAGATGAGTTTTCAGAGAATTGTGCTAAGTGAAAACTGCCAATATCCAAAAATTATATACTGCAATGTTCCTTTAATACAACATTCTTGAAGTGACAAAATTAGAAATAGAGAGTAGATCAGTAGTTGCCAGGTGTTAGAGGTGGAACAGGTTGGAAGGAAAAAGCAACATGAGGAAAGTGACTGTGATTATCAAAGGGCAAAATGGGGCATCCTTGTGGTGATGAAAATGTTCTGTATCTTGACTGTGGTGATGGACATAAACCTATTCATGTAATAAAATTGCATAGAACTAAATATACATATACACACTAATACAAGTCAACCTGAGCACATCTCAATAAGATCTATGGACTATATCAATGATAATATCTTGGTTGTGACATTTTTGTATAGTTTTAAAGATGCTATTATTGGAGGAAATGACTAAAGCATAAACAGGATTTCTCTGCATTATTTCCTACAACTGTTATGTGAATCTAAAATTATCTCAAACTAAAAAGTTTAATTTAAAAAGAGTCACACTAGATTGCATTTAAAATGTTGGTAAATCTAGATTAAACGGTGCTACTTGTAATATGTATCACTTAAAACTCACCAATATTGGGAGGGATGAAGACAGCTGAATAGTCAGTATTTTGGCCACTGTCATTTCCCAGTAAAGTCATGTAATTCCTTGCCTCAGTGCTGTTTTCAAGGCTGGTTTCTGCATTTTCGGAAATTCCTATAAATAAAAAGTTTTCAAGAGCTATAACACAAGAACTTTCCTCCACAAATTCTATACCAGGCAAAACTATCTTTTAGAAAAGATGGAGAAATAAGAACATTCACACACAAAGGAAAACAAAAGGAATCTGTCCCCAAAGACTTATGCTTAAAAAATGGTAAAAGCAAGTCTTCAGTCAAAAAAGGAAATGATGAAAGAAGGAATCTTAGAGCATCAGGAAGAAAGAAAGAAAGAATAATAGAAAGAGCAGAAATACGGACACAGAGAAACTGGATCACCCATATATAGCTGGCAGGAATGTCAAATGGCACAGCCACACTGGAAAACATTTAGGCAATTTCTCATAAAACTAAATATGCAAGTGCCCAAACTCATCAACTGTGTACATTAAATATGTACAGTTTTTTACATATCAATTATGATGATTTGAATATGTCCCCTCCAAAATTCAAGTGTTGCCAATGTGATAGTATTAAGAGATATGACCTTTAAGAGGTAATTAGGCCATGAGGGCTCTACATTCATTGAATTAAGACCCTTAAAGGGTTTACACAGCATTCTTCCAGCTTGCCCTTCCACCTTCTGCCATGTGAGGACACAGCATTCGTTCTCTCCAGAAGATGCAGCCCTCACCAGACAAACCTGCCAGTGCCTTGATCTTGAATGTCCCAGCTTCCAGAACTGTGAGAAAATACATTTCTGTTCTTTATAAATTACCAAGTTTGTGATACTTTGTTATAGCAACACAAATGAACTGAGACATCAATTATTTCTCAATAAAGATGTTTTCTAAAAAGCTAAACATGCAATTAACATATAACCAGTAGTTGCACTCAAAAATGAAAACTTATATTTATACAATGAATGAATTATTCATAACAACCTTATTCCTAATAGTCAAAAACTGGAAAAAAATTTCCTTCAGGAGAGGAATGGTTAAACTATGGTATACCTATACTATGGAATAGTACTTAGCAATAAAGATTAAGAAAAAACTAACACGCACCATGCACAACTGAATCTCCAGAGAATTATGTTGAATGAAAAAAGCCAGTACCACCAGGCACAATGGCTCAAGCCTGTAATCCCAGCACTTTGGGAGGCGGAGGCAAGAGGATTGCCTGAGCTCAGGGGTTTAAGACCAGCCTGAGCAACATGGCAAGACCTCGTCTCTACAATAAATTTTTTTAAAAAATTAGCCAGGTGTGGTGGTACATGCCTGTGGTTCCAGTTATTTGGAAGGCTGAGGTGAAAGAATCGCCTGAGCCCAGCAGGTCGAGGCTGCATTGGCTGTGAGCGTGCCACTGCACTACAGCCTGGGCAACAGAGTAATTATGCATCTAATTATAAAACAATATATAGAGCTGGAGGAGAGACCATGCTTGCCAAGGGTCAGGGATGGAAGGATTGTCAGAGGGGGATGTGTTTGGTTATAAAAGAACAATATGAGTGATCCTTCTGGTGCTAGAACCATTCCGTATCATGACTATAATGGAAACATCCTAACCTTGTCATGTGATAAAATTACAAAGAACTAAATTCACAGACACACAAATGGATACAACTATAGTCTTACAAGACGTTATCATTGGGGGAAATTGGGTAAAGGGTAAAAGGTATCTCTCTCTAATATTTCTCATAACTATATGTGAATCTATAATGATTAAAACTTTTAATTTAAAAATAATCAGCTCTAATTTTAAGGATGTTTTTAAATCTAGATTAAAGGATGCTACTTATAATATGTTTCATTTCAAACTCACCAAAATCAAAAGGGATGCAGAAAGATGATGAGGTAGTATCTGGGCCCATACCCTCATTTACAAGGACAGCTGAGTAATTCACCACATCAGGGTTATTTGCCAGATTGGGTTCTCCTTGTGGCAGAACTGCTATTGGTACTGCTGCAGTAGCTTCGGCAGATGAATTGACATCATTGGTATTTCCAGCATCTTCGTTAATAACATAGGATAGCGTATAGAGATAAGGATATGAGCTGCCTTGTGTGGCACATGGCTGAAATAATTGTGTGGAGAAAATTCTGGGAAGTGGCAAACTCTCTGTGTGGTCTGGTTGCTGCTGTTCAGGGCATGCTGCTGACCCAGGAGATGTTCCTTCAGGGTTGGCCTGGGTGTGGGTTTTTTGCCTTTCCACTGATAATGATGCGCTACAATTTGCCTGTCCAGGATGAGAGAACAGAATGACTTAAGCTCTGTGCTTCAGTTCCCGGGCTTCAATTTCTCCATGAGAAATACAAACAAAACATTTTTGGGTAAGTCCAGATGACCTCTAAAATGACACCAATCCAGTATAATCAAGTGTAACTAAACAAAAACTGTAACTAAAATAAGTCTATTTTCCTTGCAACATCATTTTCTATTATTAAGGATAAAGGCTCCCTTTTGATTATGTGATTACTTTGTATCCATACATTTAACTCTACATTTTAATTATGTTTTATACATGATGATTACTAACACAAAAATACTCAGTGTCATAATTTATCAAATGTAAACTTCAGCATTCTTCCAACGTTTTAGTCCCCTTTCTGTTATTAAAGTAAGTAGAGATCAGCTTTGCTAATCTCACAGTTACTTGTTCTCTATCACTTCTAACTGATTGATATCTTTAGAAACTAGAGGTTTATCAAAATTGTGAAATGTTTTTATAACACTTACACATTTTAGCAACAATGGTTGATTCCAAGAACGTTGAATGCTTAAAACAACTTCACAAAGCTGGTCGATCTGCCTATTCATGTGTTCAATAAGTTCTTCTAAATTCTATTATAATAAAAAAATTAGTAGTTCTTATTTCAAAAGAAAAGTAACGTGAAAATATTAAGTCAAATGTTAACTGCTAGACAACAAAAGTTCTCAGGCAATGAGAAATTTCTTACTCCTACTTGAGGCCTGGCTGAAGGTGACACAGAGCTGACAAGTTGAGCCCAGGAGCCCCAATGTCCCCTCCACCGCCCTACTCCACACAGGAATTGAGGAAGCTCTAACGCTGGCAAGTGAGGAGCCACAATTCCTCCAAGCCAGCTCGCTGACGAGGGAGACATTGCACACCAACAAAAGTGCTGTTTTAGCAAAGAACAGTTCACATCTGCTAAAGACTAAAGACTCACTTTATAATGTTCGTATGTAACATGTATGCTCATATCTGTACATAGATGAAGTCTATATATAGACAGAGAGTGTCACATTGTGGCAATAACACTGAGCCAAGTATCACAGATGTGACTTTGGCTTCAAAGTATTTAAAATCATGCAGTCAACAATTCCCCTTACAAAACCATTGAGTATAGGTCCCTGTGTGCCAAATATGCGACTGATGAAAATCTGGGAATTCTTCCAGAAATACATAAAAATTTTGGGCAGAATTAAGTAAAAGGCCAGAAACATTTCCTCATTCATTCATTCAAATGAACACTTATTGAGGCCTTACCACCTGGCTGAACTATTGTGCTGGGTGCTGGGAACATGGGCAAAAACAAGCGCCTGTGCTAGAGGAGCTCCCATCTCAGATGGGGAGAGAGACAAGGAAAAAGACCATTCCAACAGAGAAAGTGATTAGCAGCCTGGAACCGTGGTCCTCAGGTGTGGCCCATGGACCAGCAGCATCAACATCACCTGCAAGCTTGTTAGAAATGCCAGGCCTCAGGTTCCACCCCAGACCTACTGAATCAGGAATTCTGAGAATGGGGGCAGCAGACTGAGTTTTCACAAGCCCTCCAGGCGATTCTGATGCCTGCTGAAGCGTGAGAACCACTAAGACTTGATAAATGATGGGCTAGGGCTGGGGACAAGAAAAATGCCTAGATTTCCGGTTTAAATAACTAAGTAGATGATAGTTAACCTGAGAGAATAAATATGGCAAAGGATGCAAATTTTGGAGCAAAGATGATAAATTCAATTTGGTACACACTAAATAAAGGTGTTCAGCAGGTGATTCAATACATGTGTGAATCTGGAGCCAAAGAGAGCAGCACAAGTTAAAGACAGACATTTGAAAGTCAGAATGATACTGAACCAAAATGAAGAGGTTCAGGCCAGTTGATAGACTGGGCAGAGAAGCACCAATGGATACCGCAAATGAATCTAGGAGAAAAAGATGTAATTTCAAAGACTGAACATTTTTAATAATCCAGATGCTCAGAGATTCAAGATGATTTCACACATCCATGAAATGATAATATAATGCTATAAAATAGGGGTAATCAGAAAACAAGAAGACATTATTGTCGATTATAAGGACAACTGACCTTGCCAAAAAAAAAAAAATCAGTAGATGGCAGGAAGATAAAATCAAGGGTATCACCCAGGACACTGTACACAGGTCAAAGAGGCTTTAAATAAGATAGCCATTAGGCCAGATGAATGATATGGGAGTTGTCACATCCAATTAAAAGTCATTCCAGACATTCCAGATGGAGGGAATAGAGTACATGGAAAGGAGGAACTGAAGAAAAACCTTTACCAGAGCCAAAGAATGACTCAAATCTTCAGATTGAAGGGATTCGCATAATGCTAAGCAGGACACATAGAAAAGAGATGTTTTAAAGATTATAAAAGTTCCCAAAGAGATAGAAAAGATTATACCTATAAAGAATCATAATAATAGACAGCTGAGCAACACTGGATGCTAGAACAGAATTTCTAAAGGGAAATAACTTTGAACCTAGAGTTGTATACTCAGTGTCAGGGAAGAATCAAGATAATTTCAGATAGTCAAAGACTGAAAATCTAACACGTATGTACCTCTCCGGAAAAAAAAAAATATTGAAGGAAATAATCACTCAGGGAAAATGATAAAGAAAACAGAAAACGGATCCAAATTAGGAAGACAAAGGATCCAAGAAACAGCCAGCCACAGAAACAAATCCTGAGGTGAGAGCTGCACCTATCAAGAACTGGTTCAAATCAGATCAGGAAGGATTTGTGAAAAATGACTTCAAGGAGAAAGTAGATTCCATTCAATATGTAGAAGGATTCTGAAGTCTAAAATTCCCAGCAAAGAGATGCAAAAGGTGTATTTCCTCTTTCAACAAAGTAAATAAATAAATAGCCATTAGAAACTCTAAGAAAAAAAATCCCCTGTATAAGAAAATGTTTGAATGAATAAAGTCATAGTCCAAACAGACAGCCAAGTTCAATATGACATGATTTTGAGTGCTGGTAAAATACAGAATAGAATTCATTTACCTTGAATGTTTAGGACATTTAACAGGATAGAATTAACTGCATGAAGGTTACATGGTCAATGACATTATTTGGCTTTATACAGAATATTATAAAATCCTAGTATTGTAAAGACTGATTATTTGTTTTTAATTTTTAGAGATCACTTTTAGAGATCCAAGACGCCAGCATGATGGTAGGAGTAGGAGATCCTGCCTTCCTCCTCAAAGAGCAACAATTTGGCAACTATATACAAACAAAAATAAACTCTAGAAGGGCTTAGGATCCACTAAAGGAGCCACAGCAATACAAAGCCCTGAGAAGAATCACACAAAAAGGGTAGGAAGAACTCTTTCATTTTGCCTGCATCTCCCCATCCCCCAAGCTGGCACTGCTAAATGTTAAAGATTCTCACCACAAAAAATAAGTATGTGAGGTGATGAGTATGTTAATTAGCTTGATTTACTCATCCCACATTGTGTGTGTGTATGTGTGTATATATATATACATGTATAACATATATCAAAACATCACATGTACCCCATAAATACATATAATTATTATTTGTCAATTAAAAATTTTTAAAAAAAACACTAAAGACTTCACAACAAAACTGTTGGAATTAATAAATGAATTAGGTAAAGCTACAGGACAGAAAATAAACATACAAAAATCAGTTGCATTTCTCTACAACAATAATGATCTATCCAAAAAAGAAAACAATCCCATTTACAACAGCATCAAAAAAAATAAAGTACTTAGGAGTAAATTTAACCAAGGAGGTAAAAGAGCTGTATGGTGAAAACTGTAAAACACTGCTGAAAAAAACTGAAGAAGACACAAATGAATGGAAAAACCTCCTGTATTCATTGATTGGAAGAACACATATTGTTTAAATACCCATACTACCCAAAGCAATCTACAGATTCAATGAAATCCCTATCAAAATTCCAATGGTAGTTTTCACAACAGTAGAAAAAACAATTCTAAAATTCACATAGAACCACAAAAGATCCCCAGGTCGCCAAAGCAATCCTGAGAAAGAAAAGCAAAGCTGGAAACTTTTTTTCACACTACCTAATTTCAAACTATATTACAAATTTATAGTAATCAAAACAGTAGGGCACTGGCATAAAAACATACACACACAGACCTATGAGACAGAATAGAGAGCCCAGAAATAAACCCAAGCATATATGGCCAACTAATTTTTGATAAGGGTACACACAATGGAGAAAGGATAGTCTCTTCAATAAATGGGGTTGGGAAAACTAGATATCCACATGCAAAAGAATGAAATTGAACTCTTATCTTACCCCACACAAAAAATCAACTAAAAATGGATTAAAGGTCTAAATGTAAGACCTGAAACTATAAAACATCTAGAAGAAAACATGAGGGGAAAGCTCCCTGACGTTGGTCTTTGCAATGATAGTACACCAAATGCACAGGCAACAAAAACAAAAACAGGTGGGATGACATCAAACTAAAAAGCTTCTGCTCAGCTGGGCTTGGTGGCTCAGCCTGTAATCCCATGCCTTGGGAGGCTGAGGTGAGTGAATTGCCTGAGCCCGCGGGTTCAAGATCTGCCTGGGCAACTTGGCAAGACCTCATCTCTACAATAAATCAAAAATTAACCGGGAGTGGTAGCGCGCGCCTGTAGTTCCAGCTACTTGGAATGCTGAGGCAGAAGGATCACCGGAGCCCAGCAGGTCGAGGCTGCGGTGGCCGGAAGCGGCCACTGCACTCCAGTCTGGGTGACAGAGTGAGACTACAACTAAAAAAAAAAAAAAAAAAAGCTTCTGCACAGCAAAAGAAACAATCAACTAAATGAAAGAAGTGTACAGGTTGGGAGAAAATATTTTTGAACCATATTATCTGATAAGGAGTTAATTTAAAAAATGATAGAAGGAACTCATACAACTCAATAGCAGAAAAGGTATAACCCAATTTTTTAAATGGGCAAAAGACCTGAATAGACAGTTCTCAAAAGAAGACATACAGATAGGCAATAGGTATATCAAAGGTGTGGTGCTCAACATCACCAATCATCAGGAAAATGAAAATCAAAACCACAATAAGATATCTTGCACTGCAGGATGGCTATTATCAAAAAGTCAAAAGACAAGTGTTAGGGAGAATGTGGAGAAAAGGAAGTCCTTGCACACTGTTGGTGGAAATGTAGATTGGTACAGTCATTATGGACAACAATATGGAAGTTCCTCAAAAAAATTAAAAATATGGTGGAGCTCATCTCTGAGTTATCTGGTGCCATCCTCATCATTGCGGTGACACTTGCACTCACTACCACCATGACTGAACAGATGACTATTCATGGTACCATCAAGGGCCACAATGGCCTGGTAACCCAAGTCGCCACTACCCTGCAGTTCTCAGACATGATACTGCCTGCCTCTGGAGACAAGACTATCATCATGTGGAAGCTGACCAGGGATAAGACCAACTATGGCATCCTGCAGCAAGCTCTGCAAGGCCACTGCCACTTTATTAGTGAAATGGTTAGCACCTCAGATGGCCAGTTTGCCCTCTCAGACTGTTGGGATGGAACCCTATACCTCTGGCATCTCACAACAGGCACCACCATGAGACGATTTGTGGGCCATACCAAGGACGTGCTGAATGTGGCCTTCTCTGACAACTGACAGATTGTCTCTGGATCCCGAGATAAAACCATCAAATTATGGAATAATCTGGGTGTATGCAAATACACTGTCCATGATGAGAGCCAAACAAGAGTGGGTGTCTTGTATCCACTTCTCGCCCAGCAGCAGCAAACCTATTATTGTTTCCTGTGGCTGGGACAAGCTGGTCAAGGTATGGAATCTGGCTAATTGCAAGCTGAAGACCAACCACACTGACCACATAGGATATCTGAAGACTATAATTGTCTCTCCAGATGGATCTCTCTGTGCTACTGGAGGCAAGGATGGCCAGGCCATGCTATGGGATCTCAACAAAGGCAAGCACCTTTATACGCTGGATGGTGAGGACATTATCAATGCCTTGTGCTTCAGCCCCAACTGCTACTGGTTCTGTGTTGCCACAGACCCCAGCATCAGGATCTGGGATTTAGAGGGCCAGATCATTGTAGATGAACTGAAGCAAGAGGTTATCAGTACCAGCAGCAAGGCAGAGCTGCTCCAGTGCACTTCTCTGGCCTGCTCTGCTGATGGCCAGACTCTGTTTGCTGGCTACACAATCTGATGCAAGTGTGGCAGGTGACCATTGGCACCCTCTAGAAATTTATGGCAGAGCTTTAAAATTTAAAAAAATAACCAACTTTCTGACTTAAAAAAAAGTTAAAAATAGAACTACCAAATGCTGCAGCAATCCCTCTTCTGGGTATATAACCAAAACAATGAAATCAACACCTCATAGAGATAGCTGCACTCCCACGTTTACTTCAACATCATTCACAGTAGCCAAGATATGGAAATAATCTAAGAGTCCATCAACAGATGACTGGATAAAGAAAATATGATATATATATATACACAATGGAATGTTATTCAGCCTTTTTCTTTAATATATTTTATTTATTTTAAAAAGAGAGAGATTCTGTCATTTGTAACAACATGGATGAAACTAAAGGACATTATGCTAAGTGAAATAAGCCAGACACAGAAAAAGAAATTCTCCACTATTTCTCTTATAGGTGGAATCTCCAAAAAAAATTGAATACACAGAAACAGAAAGTAGAATGGTGGTTACCAGAGATGAGGGATGGGGGCAGAGGGAATGGGAGACATAGGTCAAAGGTTATAAAGTTGCAGTTATGTAGGATGTGCCCGATTAGAAGTCTAGACATCTTATGTACAGCATAAGGACTATAGTTAATGATAATATATTGTTTACTGGAAATTTGCTAATGGAGTAGATTTTATGTGCTCTTACCACACACGATAAAAGGTAATAATGAGATGATACATATGTACATTGGTTGGACTATAGTAATAATTTCACTATGTATACCAAAACATCCTGTTGTTAAATATATATAATTTTAAAAGGCAGGGAAATAAATAACTTATAGCCAAAACATGGAAAGCTTATTGACAGCTTACAAAGCAGAATTAATAACTTTGACAGCACTAGGAATGTGGAAATAGGAATGAGAAGGAAGATTAGCAGAGGAAAGTGTCTACAATGCTAGGCTCTAGTGCTCAGCTGATAGAGCATGGCTGTGGTTAAAGGACTGCTGCCTAAGGCTGACAGAGCAAGTCCTAGAAGTTTACTAGCAAAACCCAACAGGAAACAATAAAATAACTACAAAAAATAGTATAATTAAATTCCTCATCTTTCATAGTGGCAATAGTTAACACCTAAAGTCAGCACAAAAAGAAACATAGTATATTATTTGGATAATGATGGAAATCACAAGAAGAATTTCAGCTAAGGACTATTAAAAGTAGGCCAGGCCTAGGATCACACCTCTAGTCCCAGCACTTTGGGAGGTCAAGGTGGGAAGATCACTTAAGGCCAGGAGTTCAAGACCAGCCTGGGCAACACAGCAAGACTCCGTCTCTACAACATGTAAAAAATTATCCAGGCAGATGGTATATACCTTTAGTCCCAGCTACTCAGGAAGCTGAGGCAGGAGGATCACTTGAGCCCAGGAATTCAGGGCTGCAGTGAGCTATGATGGCACCACTGCACTCCAACCTGGGCCACAGAGCAAGACTCTGTCTCCAAAAAAAAAAGACTATTAAAAGTGGTTATCTGTTTTCCCAGCACCACTTACTGAATAGGTTTTCCTCTCCCCAGTGGTAGGTGGTGGAAATATCTGTCTGGGGACGGGTAGACACCCCTTATCACCAAGGGTGTCTCAACGAAGCATATTTGTATACCTAATCCTTAACTGTGCCCCACAATATGATAATAAAAAAATACTGATTATAAAAAAATAAAAATAAAAAAAATAAAAGAAAAATATATATGCCTATAAAAAAAAAAAGTGGTTACCTCCAAGGTATGGGGCTGATGGTGAAGAGAGAAAGAGAGAAAGGATGGGGACGACGATGTTTTGTTTAAGCACACTCTGCTATTTAACTTTTCTTTAAACTGTGTACATTTTACTTCTATGATTAAGAGAGAAACAGAAAGCCAGGTGTGTGGACAGCAAGTAACAGTGACACTCAGGAGCCAGGGAGAGCAAGGATGACAGCAAATAAAGGATGGAGACAAGAAAAGTGGCTTTTCAAAGATGTGGAGAACACATGGAGAAGAAGGAGAAGCAAGGACAGAGGCTGGAGTCAGAGGAGAGAGAGGATAGCCTAGCGGAGGGGAGTCTCTGGGCTCAAGGAGAGGGCCAGACACAGAGAACAGCAGAGGTTTGGCCCTGACCAGTGGAATGGTTGGGAAAAAGTCAGAAGGATGGAGTCGGCAGGTTAGTTGGCTGTGGGGACAGGAACTAGGACTTGGAGGGGAGAACTGCTCCAAGGCCTCTTCTCTCTCTAGGAGAGAAGAGGCAGCACTGGTGCGGGTGGGGGAAGGTAGGCAGGAGACAGCGGAGGGGGCCTTTCTCTGCTCCCAACCTGAACAGGGCAGGAATGGACTCAAGAGGGATCTAGGCAAGGACAAGGGGCTCAGGTGAGGGATCTGGAAGGCAAGAACCTGAGCAGGCAAAGTGGTCTAGAAAGGAAAGAGTCTGCCCCTTGGGAGCAAGGGAGAGGAGCCCATGGGACCCATTTCAGGCTGGGACTCTGGCTCTGGGTACTTCCCCTCCTAGCTGCTACCCCCTACCTCTGGTCAAATAGTGCAGAGGGAGGCAGGCCGGGAAACACCACTCCTTCCCACTCCAGTCCCCCTCTGTACTACTTCCCTGCAAGACTGCACATGTCCCTTGGAAGCACTCCACTTCTCTTCTCACCAGTGACATTGATAAAGACCAGACAGATATTTTTACTTTTCAAAGTATGTTAACTCATGCTATTCAAGAACTCTTATATATGTTGAGAACCATTTATTTTTCTAGAAAGCTTCATTACCTCTGAGGTATGCAGCTGTCAAAATTACTGATCATCACATCTACCAACATGCTAATTTTCAGAAAATCCCCTCAGAACTACATAGGATATGCTCCTTACAAACACCGATGGGCTGCCGTTTTGTTTTAATTGAGATATCTTCCCATGCGGTTCGGCACATATTAAATTTCATCCAAATCAGACCTTTTTCTTTAAAGATTATGTTGGAGAGATTAAATATGGAACAATCCAGATGAAAGAGACTTAACTGCATTTGACCAGTTATGGGCTGATTTTTAAAAAAGCTATAGAAATCATTTTTATTTCAAGTTTTTCACCTGGGACATTTTTCTAACTAGAAAATTTTTAAAGTGTATCACAGTGACATGATAATCCTATAGAACCTGACACAGCAAAATTTCTATTAATAGTACAATGACATTAAATGTGATAAATAAAATTTTAGCTCAATATTTCGGAAAACTACATTTGAGAGACAGAACTTTTATACCTCGCAATGGCGTTCCAACTCTGTAAGATGGTTCAGATAATTTTCATTAGAGGAATCTTCAGGTACATTGCTCTCCTATTAATATTATAAAAATAAGTAGTCAATGCTTGATATCACTAAGAGTCAAACTAAGCACTATAAAAATAACACTTTAAATATTTAACTTTTCAATTGTTTTTATTTTTCCCCTATGTTCCAAAGGCTTTCAGAAGTCTTATCATATAAAGCAGAGATAAAGTAAAGGCAAAATCTACATTCATCTGAGAATGAAAAAGAAAATAGTTGATTAATAAAGGGCGTAAGAAAAGAAAGTTATTATATAACAACCTAGGTTTAAGAAAAACTACTGAATATCAGTATGAACATATAATTCTTAGTATCTATAAAGGTAGATATAGAAATATAGGTTTATGTGTATGCATGGTTTAGGAAACATACATTCATTTCCTAGCTCTGTCCACAGAAATCAATGACATAAGAGCAGCAGTGAGCACATCTCATGTCCAGATCTTGGTTTCTAAATACTATTTTCCAATAAAAGGAAGTAGGGCCCCTTTAAAAGAAGTTGAATCCCAAGGCTGGAACAGGGAAAATACAGATGAGCCTAGAACATCTTGCAATGTCAGAAAATAAAAAAGTACTCAAAAAAGGGTGGGAATAGGCAAAAAGGCCACAAGAGCTAACTCGAAGGAGCTCCCAATAGCCAAAACTGGAAAATTTGATCAACAAAACAAATAACGATAATAGTAGATTATAACTCATATAAT
Source organism: Tarsius wallacei (assembly GCA_963574415.1). Taxonomy (NCBI): domain Eukaryota; kingdom Metazoa; phylum Chordata; class Mammalia; order Primates; family Tarsiidae; genus Tarsius; species Tarsius wallacei. The sequence continues at coordinate 34,280 of CAUYQG010153602.1, forward strand.
GCAATCAACGTCCATGAGTCCATATTGAAATAAATATATAATGCAATAAATAAATCGTGGGAGATAAAGCACAGTTCTTCCTTACAAATGAATTCTAATTAAATCCAGAAGGAAGGAGGGAAATAGAGAGTTATCATAAGACAAACATCACCGTAATGACTGCTGCAGGTCAAACCCATGGATGGATGCTAACTAACTGAACTCAGTGGGCTGAAGAGAAACAGGGTATTAGCATAATCTCAAAGTACCCTTCTACCTAAGATATTCATCACTTGCAAAGGGAAAAATAGTAACTTGACAGTGGAAAAATTTGGAAGACACTATGTTAACCAATTGTTAAAAACATCAATAAAAGGATATATTGCCGGGCTCGGTGGCTCAGCCTGTAATCCTGCGCCTTGGGAGGCTGAGGTGAGTGGATTGCCTGAGCCCGCGGGTTCAAGACCCGCCTGGGCAGGCGAA
>CAUYQG010153603.1:0-26927 GCA_963574415.1 Tarsius wallacei
TACCTCATCTACCTAGAAAAAAAAGAACAAATTATTTTGAACCTGGTCATTGGTCATGCTCCACAAATATTTAAAAGCAGTGTTTCTAGAGCAAATAGAATTTGCATTTTGCCTTTTCAGCAGAAATCTAAGCCGCCTCATGGTTCAAGTTGTCCTTTTTAGCCTTTGACTGTTAAGTAAAGGCTACTTCTTTATCTTCTTTTGAGACTCCAATATTGATGATTCTGATGAAAGTACAAATTTTGTCTCCATCAAAGAACTACCTCTCTGATTTTCTTTTCTTCCATCTTCTAAGTTTGACTACAATGTTAACTAAGAAACTATATTAAGTGACTTTCAGAAGGAATGGCCCAAGGAGCTGCATTTAAAATTAAACTTCCCCAATGCATAAAGTTTATGTATTAAAGGTTATGTAAAATATTGCATGTTCTTTCTCCTTCTCTTTGAGCACTAAGAGATTGTGAAACTGGACCTAATATTACCCTTAGAACTTCCACCGACATCAATAAGAAAAGAAATAACTGGTAATTTATTCTGTGTCAGGAAGACATTTTCTAAAATGCAGTGCAACCCTGATTTAGAATAGAAGGGAAAGGGTTTAAATTAGGTTTTTTATAGTGGTAAGTATTTGCAGACAATGTAGAGATTTATGGATTAATTTGTTTTAAATTAACTTTTTATAGGGTGACTAATAGTCCACAAGGATAAACCAGGCTTTCAATTGCCCATGATTTTTAGTCAGATTCTAGAGAGGAGATCATTTCTCTCAGGAAACAGTGACACACTTTTTAAAGTGTGCTATACCTTTTTTTTTTTTTTTTTTGGGTCAGCGTCCAGAGAAGATAAATAAGCTCTGGGCCTTAGGCTAAGATATTCACAACTGGCTCAACATTTGATGTCACATTTCACTCAGAAAAGGAGAAAGACTCTGACCTCCACCCTGTCAGGGATCTTTTATTGGCTGATTTCACTAGGTAACTTACCAATGGCATCCAGTGAGTGTTCCTGCAGACGAATGCACTGCACTATAGATACATAAGGCTGTTTCCCTACATTTCCTTAAGTCCAAGATACACTAATCAGATTCAAGAGCTGAAAATTTTTTTTTTAATTGGCATTTTGGGCTCTATACTGTATCAGACTCTGCCTAAAAGGTATTCAGTATTAGGATCAAAGATAGCAAAATTAGCCCACAAAATGTATATTTCTATTGTATTTATCTATCTGTTTATCTGTCTATCCTTCTATCCATCCCACCATCTACTACCCATTTGTCTATTTGTCCATTCCTCTATTTATATATTTCCTAAGCATATACTACATACTCTGCCTCATGGTAAGATCTAGAGAAGCATGTAAGCCTTTGAACTAGACAGACTACAACTATTTAGCCTGCTGTAGGCACATTTCATTAGCAATTTCATTAATAGATAGTTAATTTTATTAACTATATGTTTAAATCTCACAAACAGTTGAAGAGTACCCAGAAGATCATAGTGAAAAGAGTAGTATTTTTGTATCATACTTTTACAGACAACACAGAGTATTCACATGCTTTAATTTACATAACGCCCTCTTACGTACCTTATATTTAGATTAATAATTATTTTCACTCAGAACTTTTAAACACATCATACAGTGGTCTTCTAATTTCCATTGTTGCTGCCAGTCTAAATATTTTTCTTTGTTTTACTTTGCGTTTCATACGAAACCTGCCCTTTGGCTTCTTGCTGCTTTTAGGGTCTCCCCTTTATTTTTGCTGTTCTGCAATGTTTCTATAATGTGTTTTGTCTGTATTTCCTTGTGTGTGTCAAGCTTGGAAATTATTTTCTTCCAGATTGTAAGGATTCAGTCTTACACTTATTCTGGAAAATTCTGAGTCATTTACTGCAAATATTGTTTTCCATACTTTCTTTTAACTCTTTTTGGGATTCAAAATAAACATACATTAGAACTTAGTCTTCCATGTCTTTCAGCTTCTTTTTCCATACCTTTTATCTCCTTTGACCATGTTCTTCTAATTTTTTTAAAGACGTATCTTCTGGTCAAGTAATTTTCTTTTTAAAGGTATCTAATTATTGACTTCTCTTTTATTTTGTACAATAAATCTATTTAAGAGTAGTAGTTGCTCTGATTTATCAGGGCTGCCCTTTTCTTTGGATGTTAAGGAAACCATGTATGTGTATGTGTGTAAACTTTTTATTGAAGCACAACATGCATATATAAAAATAAAGGAATCCTAAATTTTTAGCTAGATGAATTTTCATGAAATGAACACACATTTATAACCATTATAAATAGTGCTGCTATAAAGTTTCTTACACATTTATTTTGGTGAGCATATGTTGAGCATTTTTATTGAGCTTATACCTAAAGGAACTGCTTTGTCATGGGGTATGTATTTTTCAGCTTTAGCAAATACTGCCAAATAGTTTTCCAAACTGGTTTTACCAATTTACACACTTATCATCAGTATGTTAGAATCTCAATCAATTTATGTGTTCATGTACTATTTAACTTCAAGTATAATCATCTCTAAAAGAGCTATTTAATTATATTATTTAGAAATTCTGTTTTATTCCTTTCAAATCTGACTAGGCCTTTGATATATTTTCAAAGTTTCTTTTATTTTTATAAGCATGTGAACATTCTTATTCCACAGTTTCTTGTCTTCACCCTTTTGACTCAGCAATTTGTTTACTTATTTCTTTGTGTCATAATTTTTTTTTAAAGTATGAAGTTATTTTTAATACCACATGTGTATTATGCTTAATGGGCAGAAACTGGAAGCGTTTCCCCTAAGAACTGGAATAAGACAAGGATGCCCACTCTCACCACTCCCATTCAACACAGTACTGGAAGTCCTACCCAAAGCAATCAGTCAGGAGAAGGAAATCAGGGGTATCCAAATAGGAAAAGAGAAAGTTAAGTTATCTCTATTTACAGATGATATGATGAGATGACTCTATACCTAGAAAACCCTAGGGGGTCTGTCAAAAAAACCTCCTCACACTGAAAAATGACTTTGGTAAGGTCTCAGGATACAAAATCAATGCACAAAAGACAGTGGCATTTCTACACACCAACAACAAGCAGACTGAGAACCAAATACAAAATGTAACCCCATTCAAAATAGCCACAAAAATAAAATAAAATAAAATACCTTGGTATTCACCTAACCAGAGAAGTGAAAGGCCTTTATAATAAGAACTATAAAACACTGTTCAAAGAAATCAAGGATGGTACAAACGAATGGAAAGACACCCCATGCTCATGGACTAGAACAATCAATATTGTCAAGAAGTCCATCCTACCCAAGGCAATCTACAGACTCCATGCAATCTCTATCAAATTACCAACATCGTTTTTCACAGTCCTAGAAAAGTCAATATCACACTTCCAGACTTTAAACTATATTACAAGGCTACAGTAGCCAGGACAGCATGATGTTGGTGCAGGAATAGGTACATAGACCAATGGAACAGTCCAGAGAATCTGAAAATAAACACACAGTCTTTCAACCAACTTATCTTCAACAAAGCCATCAATAGCAAACATTAGGGAAAGAAAGCCATGTTTAGCAAATGGTGCTGGGAAAACTGGCTAGCCACATGCAGAAGAATAAAACTGGATCCCTACTTATCACCATGTACAAAAATTAACTCAAAATTGATCAAGGACTTAAATGTAAAACCTCAAACTATAAGGACCTTAGAAGAAAACATAAGGAACACCCCTTCTGAAATTGGAGTAGCCAATGAATTTATGACCAGGTCCTCAAAAGCAACACAATCAAGAGGGTAAAGAGACAACCCACAGAATAAGAAAAAAGATTTGCAAGCTATGTATGATCTGACAAAGGCCTAACATCCAGGATCTACAAGGAAAAAAAGAGGGCAAAGGACATAAACAGACACTTCTCAAGCAATGACATACAAGCAGCCAACAAACACAAGAAAAAATGTTCAGCCTCATTAACCATCAGAGAAATGCAAATGAAAACTACAATGAGTTACCACCTAACACTGGTAAAGATGGCTATTAATAATAAGTAAAAAAACAACATGTGCTAGCACGGCTGCAGAGAAAAGAGGACCTTTCATTCCTAAGGAATGAAATCTAGTTCTACCTCTATGGACAGCCAGGTGGTAATTTCCCAAAGAACAGGAAGTTGAACTTCCATACAATTTCTTTCCTGGGAATATAACCAGAGAAACACAAATCACTCCATCAAAAAGTCACCTGTACACACATGTTTATTGTAGCACTATTCACAACAGCAAAGACATGGAATCAACCAAAATGCCCATTGAAAGTGGGCTGGATAAGAAAAATGTGGTATGTATACATGATGGAATGTTATGCAGCCATAAAGAAGAATAAAGTCATGGTCTTCACAGCAACTTGGATGCAGTTGGAGACCATCATACTATGTGAATTATTACAGAAACACATAAATGAATACCGTATGTTCTCCTAACAGGCCCTGAACACTAGTCACACTAGCACAAGGGTGAGATCGGCAAACACTGGGCACTGCTTGGGGGAGGGGGGGACATGTGACAATATAATGGGTACTTGGTCCACTATCAGGGAGTCACAGGGCTGGCTAGAAGTCCAAGCTTCACTTGCATGCAACCTACTTATATAAATCCTCACTTGTACCCCACAACTCTAAAATAAATAACAACAACAACAATAATAATAATAGCACATGTGTGTGAAAAGTCTTTGAAGTCTGAATGAAAGGATGTTCCTCCAGGTAGGATTTGCATTTGTATTCACCTGGTGCCTGGAAGCACCACCATCCTGGGATAACCTTATATTTAAAATGGGCTGAAAACTCATAAGAGGGCAAGTCTGTGGTTATGACTTCTCAGGAGAATTTCCATTGAAAACCAACACTGAGAGAAAATTTTCTTTTCTTTTTTTTTTTTCAGTCAGAGTCTCATTCTGTCATCCAGGCTGGAGTGCAGTGGCACGCTCCTGGCCACTGCAGCCTCCACCTGCTGGGCTCCGGCTATCCTTCTGCCTCAGCCTTCCAAGTAGCTGGCTAAAGGTGTGTGCTACCACGCCCAGCTAATTTTTGATTTACTGTAGAGATGAGGTCCCTCCAAGTTGCCCGGGTAGGTCTTGAACCCACAAGCTCAGGCAATCCACTCACCTCGGCCTTCCAAAGTGCTGGGATTACAGGCTGAGTCACCGAGTCCGGTCTTTCTTATATCCCTTTCTACGAGCCAGTCATTTCCCCTTATTCACCCTTTCACTGAGATATAGTATCCTTTGAGGTTCTGGCATAACGATGAGATCCCAGTGAAGTTGTCTTCTGGCAAATTAACCACTTTAGGTCAGCTTCTACTTCTCACTCCTCTTCCCTACACATCCATTAAAGTAAAATCTGTTGGTCATAGAGGATGGACAGTTATCCTTGCCTCACCTCTCTGGGTTTGTGCTTCCACTTCAGTTTTGTCCTCCAAGAATAGCTTTTAATTTCTTGTCAGCTTAGCAGTGCATTTAAAGGAGATGTTTAAAAATTTCATCCAGCATTAGGTATTATTTTTTAAGGGAAAGTCATGTAGAACAGTAGTTCTTAGAATATGGTCTAGAAACCTCTGAGTGTCTCTGAATCTTTTTTGGGGGTTCACCTGTTCAAATCTATATTTATAACAACAAATAAGATACAATTTGCATTGTTCACTCTCATTCCCTCCTGAGGATCAATGGAGTGTACGAGGGCAATATGACATGTGTTGATGTCATAATCCTGACAGCTAATGGAATGTATGCTTTTGTGTTCCTCTGATTTAAAAAAAAAAAATTCTCAGCTTTAATTTCTAGTGCAGTAAATACGAATAGGTACAATTTATACAGCAGAAACTCTTTGGGGTCCTTAATGATTTTTAAGAATGTAAAGGGATTCTGAAATTAGGAAGCTAGAGAACTGCTGATTTGAGGTATGCTTTGAGCTATATTGCAAGAAATGGAACTCGTCTGATGCCAAAATATACTGCACCATCAATCTGTGCTATAAACAATCAGGAGGTGGAGAAGATTTCCTTGTTAAGCTGCTACAGAAGGCTTTATGCAAATGGATTCCCAGGCTCATGAGTTCTTCCAAAGCGAGAACCTTCTGAAGTTGAAAACCAGGCTTTATAACACACCATGAGATTCTGAAAAAGTCACTCAGTAGCTCTGACTCTCAGTTTCTTCAAGTATTCAGCATAGGAACATAATAATCCTAGTCTTTCCTCCCAGTGTTGAATCTTTATAAGGTAAAAGTATACACTCCAAGATCAGTCTTGGATCTTTGTATGGTTTTGAGTCATTGAAATAAAGGTTTATCAAAACTAGCAAATGTGTGTTTGACTCAGACTTTCTTCTTAGATTAAAAATGACTGAAATTTAAACTGGTTGGCAAGTTTAACTCGGATCTTAAAAACCAATATGCAATTTTTAAAAAGCTGTCCTCTAATATGCTGTTCTCTTTGACCAATGCTAAAAGAATGAATCTTCTTAATATTACTAAGAAAAGAATAAATTGACATTGGAGAGTCAGCTTGGTCTAATGGGATCTCCACAATTAAGGAGATCTGAGTTCTAATCTTGTTCTATCACATGTCTGCTGTATGACATTCAACGTTGTGGTAGAATATTGTAGGCTGGGTGCGGTGGCTCAAGCCTGTAACCCCAGCACTTTGGGAGGCCGAGGTAAGAGGATTGCCGGAGCCCACGGGTTCGAGAACAGCCTGGGCAACTTGACGAGACCTCATTCTACAATTTAAAAAAAAATAGCAGGGCATGGTAGTGCACGCCTGTGGTCACAGATACTTGGAAGGCTGAGGCAGAAGGACCACCTGAGCCCAGCAGGTCGTAGCTGGGGTGACCATGAGAGTGCCACTGCACTCTAGCCTGGGCAATGGAGTGAGACTCCAACTCAAAAAATAATAATAATATAAAAAAATTTTTTTAAAAGAATATTTTGCTGGTGACCCCCACATCTCCTATTATGCATGTCCTTATGTATTCCCCTCCCACCATGTCCCTGGGCTTGCTTTGGCCAATGAGACATTAGCAAGTGTGATGTAATCAGAGACTTGCTAAAGCTTTCACACCAGGGCTAGTCTTCTTGAAATGCTTGCACTTGGAAATCAACTGCCTTGTTAGAAAGAAACTCATCCTAGTCTATTGAATAATGAGTGACCAGAAGGAGAGAAACCCTTGAGGATGAGAGATGACCTTAGATATTCCAATCCCAGGCAAGCGCTCATCTAAATGGAATTTCATGAGTGCCCTCAGAATTGTGAGAAATTTATTTTTATTTATTTATTTATTTATTTGAGTTGGAGTCTCACTCCATCGCCCAGACTGGAGTGCAGTGGCCACTTCTGGCCACCGCAACCTCAACCTGCTGGGCTCTGGCAATCCTTCCGCCTCAGCCTTCCAAGTAGCTGGAACTACAGGCGCGCGCTACCACGCCCGGCTAATTTTTTGATTTATTGTAGAGTTAAGGTCTCGCCAAGTTGCCCAGGCGGGTCTTGAACCCGCAGGCTCAGGCAATTCACTCACCTCAGCCTCCCAAAGCGCGGGATTACAGGCTGAGCCACTGAGCCCGGCTGAGAAATTTATTTTTAAAATCGTTGTTTTAAGAAACTGTGCTTTGGGATGGTATGTTATGTGGCTATAGACAGCACATTCTAACCACTTCTCTTTAAAACTTTTGAGCTTAAAAATAAGAATGTGAACATTTGTCCCATCTACCTCAGAGGACTTGGCCAATATCAAATAAGTTAATAAATGTGAGTTATTGTTACTATTTTTTCAATGAGTTAGGTATGTCTAAATACTGGTTTGATTCTTTTGACTGACTTAACTGGTCAAATCAAAACTCCTTAAAAAAAAAAATTAAAACTCAATTTTTGACTGACTTTATTGTTTTGACCTCTCTTACTTTTTTGGTTGAGTTCAACTTATTTTAACTGAATAACTTGACTTATCCAGTTTATTCAGTCAAAATAACCAAAAGAGTTTGAGTATATAGAAACAGTCTGTGTGTGATATTTTCCTCTTATTTAATGTTAGTGGAAAATTATGTGACAGAGGGGTATATATGCATAGCAAATATGGGTATAAACTTCTCCTTATAACTACTCAATTTCAAATTACTGTATAGATTATAGCAGTATTTGTTTGGTAACAGGAAAAACATATAGTTAGTTTTTATTTCCCAATGGCATGCTACATTATAAGTCTATTAGCAGTTGCATGTGTTATTGCTGTAATTCTAATAACTGCCATATATTATTATGGCAATAATAATGTAATTCTTATCGTATACAATATGTAATTTATTGAACACTGCTGGAATTTATTTTTAAATTGTAAATTTGGCTTGCTTTTCAGCACTAGAACTCCCTATGTCCTGCTCTGGGAGTTTAGTCATATTCCTTTTGTTTGAATAAGCTGTCAGAAGCGCATGCCTGAGATGAGGGCGTGCAAGAGAATGTTGAAGCCTGGCAGTCATTAAAGTCCTAGGTTAGAAGTGAAGTGAATGATTGGAAGGCGGGTTGAGTAGGTCCATTCATATATGTCATATTGATACTACTAGAGCTGCTGACTAGGTGATTCAAATATAAGCCACCGTTATTGGAGTATTCGTAGACATTCTACTGTGCTTAAGGTTATGACAGATGAAGCTTTCCTTATGAATTGTCAAAAGGATCACAAACCTCTCTGCTGCTTCTATTTCTGTCACCAGTAGCTAGCTTGCTTTTTAAATTTTTTTTCTTCGATGCCCTTTGAATATAGTTCATCAGAATTCTACATTACAAAAAAAACTATGCGAAAAGCCCTTGAGTTTGCTTGCCTATTCCCCAACCAGAATGATTCTAAATGATTCCAAGAATATAGGTGTCTATATTTTTCTTTTAAAGGTCCAAATAAAAATCAAATAAAATTTTAATACTTGTTTCAACTTCTTCAACCTGTTTCATGAAGATTTTTTTTGATTTATCATCCAAATATATTCTAACAACTTAAACCTGTTTCTTCAGAAGGTATACCTGAAATATCTCAAATTGCAGTCCAAATGTAGTTACTTTGTTTAGTAGAAAACAAACCCCTCTTATTGCGCTTAAACCAATTTACTTCAATGTGGGGAGAGGAAACCAACCATGGGCCCTGAGGGCCCCTTCAGATTCTTAGCAATTGTGCAGAATTGCAGGCCCCTCATCTCTCACCCTACTCCCGTTCTGTCACTAGTCACAGAGACAATTAATACTTCAAGGCCACCACAGCTCACTATCACACAGCTCCCATCATTTTGTTTCTTCTTTATTAGAAAAAAAAGTCTTTTGTTTAAATATTTCTAATAAGAACTCTTTTTTAAATATATATTTTATTTTAAAGATGTGAGGTAAAATTCAGGATTAGGTATACAAGTGGACATCATAGAGGTAAAGTCTGGGCCTCCCTTTGGTCCCCACCTTCCCTTTTTTGAGATCAGGTACGCTTACTAATATTGTGTCCCCATCCCCCTAACCTCCAGCAGTATCCTATTACTGCCAATCCCTTTCTTATAGTATTATGGTAAATGTTCAGGGTCCACCTGTGAGTGAGAACATATGGAACTTTGTTCTTTGTTTCTGTGATAGATCACTAGTATTATAAACTCTAAATCTATCCAGTTTGCTGCAAAGTCCATATGCTTGTCCTTCTTTATGGCTGCATAATATTCCATCATGTATATGTACCACATCTTTTCCAGTCCAGTTTCAATGAGCAGCACAGTTGGTTCCATGTTTTTGCTATTGTGAATAGTGCTGCAATAAACATGCATGTGTAAGTATTTGTTTTAATAGAATGATTTTAGTTCCTCTGGGTATATTCCCAGTAAGGGGATTGCTGGGTCATATGGAAGGTCAATTTAGAGTTCTTTTAGAAATCGCCATACTGTTTTCCATAGAGGTTGAACTAGTTTGCATTTCCACCAACAATATAGAAGCGTTCCCTTTTGCCATATCCTTGCCAGCATCTGTTGTTTGTTTTTATTAATGATGGCCATTCTTACTTGGGTTAGGTGGTTTCTCAATGTGGTTTTGATTTGCATTTCTCTGATGATTAATGAGGCTGAGCATTTTTTCATGTGTCTGTTGGCTGTCCGTATATCTTCTTTTGAGAAGTGTCTATTCATATCTTTTGCCCAACTTTTAATGGTGCTATTTGTTTTTTTTCCTTTCAGCACATTTGAGTTCCTTATAGATCCTGGATGTTAGGCTGCCCACTCTCACTCCTCCTGTTCAATATTGTGTTGGAAGTCCTAGCTAGAGAAATTAGACAAGAGAAGGAAATCAGGGGTATCCAAATAGGAAAAGAGGACGGTAAGTTATCCCTCTTTGCTGTTGATATGATCCTATACCTTGAAAATCCAAGAGAATCTGTCAAAAACCTCCTGTCACTGATAAAGGACTTTGGCAAAATCTCGGGGTACAAAGTAAATGTGAAAAGACAGTTGCATTCTTATATACCAACAGCAAGCAGGCAGAGAACCAAATAAAAAGCACATTCCCATTCACAATAGACACACACACACACACACACACACACACACACACACACACACACACAAATGAAATAACTCAGCATCTTACTAACCAGAAAAATGAAAGTCCTTTACAATCAAAAAAACAAAACACTGCTCAAAGAAAGTCAAGAAGACACACACAAATGGAAATATATTCTATGCTCATGGATAGGAAGAATCAATGGACGTTTCTTCCATTGTTAAGATGGCCATCCTACCAAAGGCAATCTATAGATTCAACGCAATACCCATTAAATTACCCACATTGTTCTTGTCAGTCTTGGAAATGACAATACAGAAATTCATATGGAAACACAAATGACCACGAATAGCCCAAACAATCCTTAGCACAAGAAGCAAAGTGGGAGGTATCACACTTCCAGACTTTAAACTTTAATAATAACTTATAATCATTTACTTGTCTCTTCTTTGGTCTTTTCTAAAATTTCAATATCCCTCTTGAGTTAAGGAGTACAAAGTTGACTCTTTAATAGAGCCTGTAGAAAAGATAGACCAGATTGTAAAAGACTTGAATGTTGGAATGTGGAGGAGGAAGATGTACCAGTGAGAGCCCCCCGAAACTGGACTTTATAAAAAATTGTATATTTATTCTCATATGCTTAAACTTCAGTCACCTTCAAAGTACTCTCTGTTTGATGCAATACACCTATGAAGATACTTTTTCCACTGCTCAAAACAGTTTTTGAACTCATCAATTTTGATGCTTTTTAGTGCTTCTGCCATTTTTTGTTTTACCTCTTCCACACTAGCAAAACATTTCCCTTTGAACACTTTTTTAATCTGCAGAAACAAACCAAAAACAAAGTCACTCAGGGTGAGATCAGGTGAATAGGGAGGCTGGGGCACAGGTTATGCTGTTTTTGGTCAAAAACTGCTGGACACTCAGCGCAGTGTGGGCAGGTGCATTGTCATGGTGGGAGAACCAGTCACCTGTTTGCCACAACTCAGGATGTTTCTTCCACAAATCATGACACAACCTTCTCAAAATTTCCACGTAAAAACTTTAGTTAACCATTTGCTCCAAAGGAACAAATTCCGAGTGTACTACAAGAGGCCAGCCCTCCAAAAAGATAATTACAGTTTTTTGAAGGGATCCCCCTTGTACCTGCTGAATGCTCCAGTTTGGAGTAGATATATTTAGAAATGTTCATTTGGTAGAAATGCATAGAATTGATTAAAGGAGGTATAAAAAATAAGTAGAGTCTTTCTCAAGAGGTTCTGAACAAAAGTCCATATTTTCTCATTTGAAACCTTTGAGGCCAGATATATTCTGGATTCAGAATTTTACAGATTTTAGAAAGGTGCTACAAGGTATATACCATTTATTGGATAAACTGAGGTCTAGCAAAACTACCTGTGGTCAAACACCTCAACAATTCTCCAGATAAATTCAAACGAAATTTTATAAATAGTGTCTCTAAAAAGCTTCAAGTCAGCTCATACTCATGTCAACAAATTATTTTACAAAACAAAAAATAAAAACTTTGAGCTATCAGAATTTTGGGGGGATTCAGAACTGCAGATAAGGGTCTATGAACATCTGGTCTGGACTAGAGGAAATATGCCTATGAGTTAGTGATGTAAAGAGGAAGAATAGATATAAGAAATATTACAATGTTACATTTTGTACACATTATACAGGACAAGAAATGTGGCAACTAAGACTTTGAGGTTTTGAGTCTTTGTAGCCGGGAGGATGATGATGTCATTAACAGACTAGAAAGAACATAGGAGGAGGGGACTGCTTGGTAAGAGATAGAGAAAGAAGGAGATGATGATTAATTCAAGCTGAAATGTACAAATCTCCAGGACATTATAAACCTGCCTGGAATTAGCATGATTAAAGGTGCCTCTCACAGTGTTTTGGTGAGAATGTGATGGGGAACTGAATTAGAAATCAGTAGCCTTTTTGCATATAACATGTTTTATTAATCAAATTTGAAAGTTGAATTCATTCAACCTAAGAAGTCATCCTAGACTCTTCTTTAAGAAAATGGCACAAGCATTGATGGTATTCTAAAATTGGAAAGAAATTTTAAAGAAAATACGTAAGTTTCAGAATTCTACCTAGATTAAAATGGAATTATTTTCATCTATTCCTACAAAGCTACCTGTGAGAGTAAATAAAGGCTATGGCTCAGTTATAAAAACTATCTGACCCATTTTGGGTAATAACTACACATCAGATCAGTGACTTAAACATTATCATGATCTATCAAGTGGCTAAACCTACAAATACCACATTTTTAAAAAGGAGTGAAACATGGTTTAAAATTATCAGAAAAAATTTTTTAACTCTAATATACATTTCTAGGAGTGTGGCTGCAAATCTTATAATTGTTTATATCTGCAAAGAGATATTGATAAAATATTGTTTAGCTTATATGACATAGTTACCAAGAAACATTTTAATTTTTGCTGATTTTTTTTCCAGATCAGCCAATATGGCTTGCTTCTTTCACCACTGTCTATTTTTAAAGTCCCTTGATAGAGGTGAATAGATATATCTCAGGTTTGTAGGAACCAATCTTATCAAATTATGCCACTGGTACATCTCACCAACAGCTCTCTTGCTACCTAGAAGCCTTTATTTCCTTCCCTGCCTTTATATAGAGGTACATCTTCAACTGTGAATTCTTTGGATAGCTCTCCTTGTCACCAAGTCTGATGACTAATAACAATTAAGCCACAGAAACAGTACATCTGTGGTGAGGTCTACTGTGGCATGTGTAATCAGAGGAGCAGGAAGAAGGGACTGAATGGCAGGTAAGTCTCCAATCCCTATATTCTAAGTAATCCTTAAAATGAGAAGAGTTTTGAATAATGAATATATGTGTTCGTGTCTTTCTTTTAAAAAAAAATCCTGGAAAAATAGAGAAATGCAGTATTAAACATATCTTTGCTTATATTAATTTGTTCTTAACTACATCTTCGTAGAAATACATTTGACTGTATTTTAGTTTGCCTGATCCTCTTAGAAAGTATTTTCAGAAAAAATAGGGTAATAAATGACCCTCTTTTGTCCTAAAGAAGTTCATTTTCCAAACATTTTAAGCATTTTATTGTCATGATATACTAAAGTATCCCTATCAAGGATATAAGCTTAAGAAAAATGCATTTTAAATATTAAAAGAAAATATACCACATAACATTCCAAGCAGATAATTGTCTTCCAATGTAGAAAATGACATTGTTTATAATAATATACTTATTTTATAGTTGGAAAAAAGGCAATGGCCAGCCACGTATATGAGACAGAGAAAAATATATTTTTTTGTTTTTGTCTCAGAAGCCTCACCACCTCACCTCTTGAACATAGACTACTAAACAGTAGCTTTAACCTTCTCCCTGATCAGAAGTAGCCTTGATTGTAGGGGAGCAATCTTCAAGGCCCACATAGCTGCTTGGCCACAGTCCTCCTTCACACGAAGGAAAGGAAAGAGCTGGTGCATTTCAGTGACTTTATACAATGCACAAACAGGTGGAACAGCTCAGACCTTTGAGAACAGAATGAAAGGGCCTAGCAGCAGGACGAATTTGGGCTCCATTTAGGAGAACGGTGAGACCTTGGTGCATGTCACCAAATGATTCTGTGGAATTCCATTATCTGGTGATTTTAATGAATAAAACACAACGATTTTTGTAGGATAATTGATGTGAAGTGCTGCCCAGAAGCTGAGGAATGAATGAATCCACCCTCACATGTCTTTTCAGGCCCTTCAATTCTATGATTTATGCATTATATTATTTGGAAGAAGTAAAGAACTAAATATGCTTTTTTCTATGCATGGCATTAACTACCTTTATGTGTTAATGTGGTACCTGCCAATTACTTGCATTAATGTAAATGGCTAAAATATACAAATTAAGTTATGAACACACTGCTGCATTTAACAGATTAACTGAAAACCTGTGAAGATTTCAAGAGTATATTAAATTCATAAAAATCACTTCCTTGATCTTGAGCTTGTAGGCTACTTTTTTTCCCGAAAAAGTATGTGGTCTTAGAGCCCTGAATAGGTTCCGAGTGCAGACAAAAGAATTTAACATACATTGAAAAAATGGGTGATCACCAAGTTATGTGCTTTGGGAAGCACTATCACAAATAATCATCATAATTATCTAGGCCATGGGTCAGCAAACTTCATCTGTAAAGGGATAGACGGCAAATATTTTAGGTTTCATTGAACTTAAGTCCCTGCACAAGTTTCTCAACTTTGCCATTATATCCTTATATCATTGAACGGGTGAGGCTGCATTCCAATGAAACTTTGTTTACCCATAAGCAGCAGGCCAGATCTGACCCACTTGTGGTAGCTTGTCAACCTATGATCTACTGATAGGTATTATTACTACTGCTTATGGAAGATAGAAGGGAAACCTAAAAAAAACAAAAAACCATGACTGGGCTCAGTTACTCAGCCTATAATCCCAGCCTTTTGGGAAGCCAAGGTGAGTGAATTCCCTGAGCCCACAAGTTCAAGACCAGCCCAGGCAACTTGGCAAGACCTCATCTCTACAATAATAAAAAATTAGCCTGGTATGATAGCACACACCTGTAGTTCAGTCTACTTGGAAGGCTGAGGCGGAAAGATCGCCAGAATCCAGCAGGTCAACGCTGGGTTGGCCATGAGCATGCCACTGCCCTCCAGCCGGGGTGACGGAGTGAGACTCCAACTCAAAAAAAAAAAAAAGAACCTTAAAAAGTTATTTTATTTACTTAGGGTCTCACAAGTAAGTGGATTGTACATTAAAGTTAGTACCAGCTATATTTACTTGAAAATATATTGATCAATAAACTATAATAGTACAGAAAATTAAGTAACTTAATTCTTCACTTTCTAATGGGCTTTTATGAAATTCCTAGATAAAATATATTTACTGCTAACTTCACACAGGGGCAAGATGTGATTTGGGGTAATCCGCTCTGCCCACAGCCATACTGAGTATACTGTGGTCTCTGTAACCCTGCCCCCTGCAACAGCTGATTGAACAAGAGATGAGAACTTGACCTACCTGTATAGTTTCCAACAACTTATGACTTATATGCTCTAGTGTGAATTGGAATGGATCTAGTGGGTCCTCTCTTGGAAACTTGGTCTTCTAGAAATATAGGAAACTCTTGGTTGGAAAGAGTACTAGAATTACCCTGATTTGATTATGTGAATGCATCAAATTATCACATGTACCCTGAAAATATGTACATATAATATGTAGCAAGTTTTTTAAAAGAGTTACTAGAACTAGAAGGTTTGGAGTGAAGGTTATTTGGTGCCCTGGGAAGAGACAGAAAGAGAGAGATTGAGGGAAAGAGACACACACACAGAGAAAAAAACAGAGACAGAGACAGAGAGAGATGCAGACCCTAATAAGTAGAGAAAAATTCATTACTAAATATTCAGTTGCTGATTCCAGTCCTTGGAAAGTCCATAGTGCTTTGAGTCCATGCATATCTATGTTGTGTTATTAAAATAAATCTCCCTTTGTTTAACCATTGCTTCAGTGGGACTCTGTTCCTTGAATCAAAAGAGTCTTGGTTAGCCAATGAAGGCACGAGGGTTTCATTTTGATATTTAATTGAATAAAATGCCCTCCTTTGTCCCCCTCTGAAGATTTGGGAGTTGGAATATCAAAGTCCAAATCAGAGCTGTTCAAGTTTGTTCTTTAAAAGACAGGTTTTCCCAAGGTTAATGAATGTGCACAGAAAATGAGGTTTATGACTTTCGTAAGTGATGTTGATTGTCCCTCCCTCTTTTCTAATTCTTTAAATTCAGAGAGAAAAGTATGTGGATTGGGAGGAAGAGGTGAAAGGGTCAGTAGTCAGCTGTTGGGTGCTGTCACACGCTTCTCTGGCTCTCTTAACCATGATGTAGTCATGACCTGGGAAGGGAACACAGAAGCCTGGACTCGTGCTCCTGGCTGTTGGCCGCAATGCCCAGAATAGGCATCCCATCCACCATAGGACCTTCCATTTTTCTTCTCCAAGGCTACCTCCTTGGCAGATATTTCTAACTTGGTATTATAGATATTTTTTTCTAGTCACTGTCTTAACTCACATGCACGTCTCTCCTTTTGGCTGAATTAAGATGTAAATGTGAAATTTCTCATTCAAATAAATGGGACACTTGCCCATGATGCACCAAGTCAGATCCGCTTAGCCCACCTGATTCCAAGACAGCTGTGGTGGATGGGTCTTCCTTTTTGCAAATGTCCCACAAAAAGCAAGTGCTGAAGCTCTCTCCATTTTGCTTTCTCAGAAGCCATGAGTGATTGGCATGGAGAGCAAGGCGGCATAATGGACGTACTCAAAGTTGTAGGTGGGTTGATGCACCTGGAAACTATCTTCAACAAAGAGGAATGGAATTCAGAAAATTCTTCCTGTCCTCCAGTGGATCATTTATGAGTGCCATTCTTATGCAATTCTTCAGAATCTCACTGGGGTGATTGAGCACTAGCCTCTTACTTCTTGGTGTTCCCTCATGGCTTTTCTCTCTTTCCTGTCTCACTGTTCCTCCTCTTCTTCTTCTGCTTCCAGCTATCACCTCCTAATAAATTAGTAGCATTCAAATCATACTCCTAGGATCTGCTTTTGGGGAACCAAAACTAAGACAATGACCAACTTATAAGTTTCAGATACAACAGTTAATGTTCACAAACAATACTTTCTGCACTCTGGAGCTCAGAGAGTGCCATTGTAAGCTGTTCATGATGATAACTATAAATCTTCCCCTCTCACGCAGAGTCACGTCAATCATTTTTTCATACATCAGTGTATTCTACTGGCTTAAAGAAACTGTTCATGTAATGTGTTTCTCACAAGGTACTCATCAATTCAATCCTAAATCAACTCCACGTGGGCAAAATTATTTCTTCCATGATTTTTGTCTCCATCAACAATAATTTTGTCATTGATAAAGAGGTTTGGGAAACAGATTAATACTATGACAATAATTTTTATGATACGAAGTCTGAATTTTCTGATTTTACAGAGATATTATAGAATATTTGAGCTGGGAAGACCATCAAACTTTATTTTACAGTTGAGGAAACTAAGGCCCATGGGAATTAAGTAACTCTTCTAAGGTTATAATTCATAACAGAGATAAAATTAGAATTCAGACCAGTGGGTTTTCAGTACAAGGGTCTCAGCTCACAGCTTTCAAAGCTAAATATAATGTTTGACTGTTTTCTTTTCATATATATTTTTTCAAATGTTATCTATAAAACTACAGGTTCTGATATGCTTCTGTGCTATTCTCATGTTGGAATAGAATCAGGTGGCACGGAAGCTATTGTTACAGCCTCAGAATAGTGTCTGGCATTTTCAGTGGCACAATTGGAGCTTGAATCAGCAATGCTCTAGTCAACATATTGTATGGGACAAGAGGCTAAACTACCATTGATCCCACTCATGGGAACCTTCATAGGATCCTACCCTACAGAAGAACCCACTTCCTACATGGAAACTGTAGAATTAGGCACATTAATAATCAAAACTCTCCAAGATTATCTGCGTCAAATCAATCCAAGCATTAGCAAAGCAGCCAGAAACGTTTTCTTGGAGGCTTCTCCTTGACTCTCACTTATTTTCTCACCAACTGCTGGCCCTGCTTTTTTGCCCTGGATCCAACTCCATTATCAAAGACGCCAAGGCAAGCTCTGCAATTGGATTGTCTGAAAATGAACAACACACAGATAGTGAGGAACAGATATCGTAACACCCTACCGCGCCTGTTAAATTCACATACCCAGAGAACTCAGAACCATCCAGATGAGGGAAGAAAATGGCATCTCCCAGGAGAAACAAGAGACTTGACAGGTAACACTGAGAAGAAATTTTCTGGCAAGGCAGGCAAAGGGTAGTGACCTTTTGAGGACTTTCCCAGAACTTAATGATGTTAAATAATCAGCCTTTTTGCTGAGACATGAATTTGAATCTCATGCTCTATAAGTCTGGGGCTTGTATGAGAATCACATTAACATGGTACTGGAACACAGAGGAAGAATTTGTTAACCATCAACTGTCTTACTAGGCTATTCTAATCTTGGTTTCTCTGTGTCGTTACTGACCACACAGAGGTAAATTCCGCAGGGTTTTGTTCCCATTTTGTGATACTGCCAAATTAAAGACACCTCCTCAGTAGCACAGTAAATTTGGTTTTCAGATAGTCTTGCACACCCTCTCTGCAAGTATTTAAGGGTTTTTTTGTTTGTTTTTGCAGACTTTTAGTAACCCTGATTCTAGAACTTCTTCCTAGTTCAGGAACACTTACCTTTTCCATTTAAATCCTTGCCTAACTTTGGGTTTCCCCAGAGGCTGACTCAAAGTCAGGCTTGACCTCAGCACTATTGACAATTGGGGATGGATAAGTCTTTGCTGTAGGGGCTATTCTGTGAATTGCAGGATGTTGAGCAGCATCTTGGTCTCACGTACTAGACCCACTCCTATAATGACCAAAAATGCCTCCAGATGATGCCCGATGTGTTCTGGAGAGAGAACAACAGTGCTAAGTCAAGGATGCAAGGGCAAGTATAATTTAAATGGAATATGATTCGGGAGACACTGATAGAGAAGTGAGAAAACATATTAGACAGGGTTTCTCCAGAGAAATAGAATACATTCTATATATACATGAGAGATTTATTTTAAGAATTCTCCCAACACATTGTGGAGAGACAAGTCCAAAATCTACAGGGTAGATTATCATCCTGGAGACCCAAGAAAGAGTTGATGTTGTATTTTAAGTCCAAAGGCAGTGTGCTGACAGAATTCCCTCTTCTGCAGGTCAGGGGAGTCTTTTTCTATAAGGCTTTCAACTGATTGGATCAGGCCCACCTACACTGAGGAGAGTAATCTGCTTTGCCCAAAGTCTGTTCATTTAAAAGCTAACCTCATCTAAACTATACTTTCACAGAAATGTCTAAAATATTTGACCAAATATCTGTGTACTATGGGGTAGCCAAGTTGACAAGAAAAATTAACCATCACAGAAAGGAAAAGAAAAAGCCAATAAAGGTATATTATTAAGCATGCTCTCACAAAAATGGGAATGTGATTCCGCTGCAAAACTTTGGGAAAATGTATAAAACATGTGTTTCACAATTATCCATTCTATTTGAGGGGTGAAAAAACTGGGATATTTGTACACTGATTCCCATCAGCCACGGACTGAGGTCTGTTACCAAGGGGCTTTAATGTCCTAAAATTTCTGGCCTCAGCATGCCCTGGAAAAAGCAGACTCTGGCAGCTTCATTGAAATCTATCAGGCAAAGAGGTGTTGGTACTGGCAGTAGGAATCCAGATGGACACAAAAAATGGTAAGTGGCCAAAGGACTATGGGCAGGGCGCTGACAGCATCTGCTACAGTTTGTGAGAAATCATTCTCTGGATGGATTGATCCCAACCTCTGGCTGGTGTTAGACCCTTCTTCAGTGGCAGTGCTATCATCATATATTTGCCTTCTCGCTCTACACGCCCACATACTGGATTATTGTTTTTTAATTGTGGTAAAGTACATATAAAATAACATTGCTATCTTAACCACTTTAAAGTATGCAGTTCAGTGGCATTAAGTTCATTCACGTTGTTGGGCTACCCTCACCACCGTCTATCCACAGGGCTCTTCATCTCGACAAACTGAAACACTGTGCCCGTTAAACACAAATTCTACCCCGGCGCCCCAGCCCTGGTAACCTCTATTTTACTCTTTGTCTCTATGAATTTGACTACTCTAGAAACCTTATGTAAGAAGAATTATATAACATGTGTCTTTTTGTGGCAGGCTTATTTCGTTTAGCATAATGTCCTCAAGGTTTCAACCTTGTAGCATATTGCAGAATTTCCTTCCTTTTAAAGGCTGAATGATATTCCATTATATATATACATATATTCCATTATACATGCATAAACACACACACACACACACACACACATGCGCGCACACACACAAGTACTTTGTTTATGCATTCATCTGTTGATGGACACTTGGGTTGCTATTACCTTTTGACTATTATAAACAATGCTGCCTTGAACTTGGAGTCCCTGATTTCAATTCTTTTGGGTATATACCCAGGCATGGAAGTGATGGATTGATTGTCTTTTGAGTTCTTTACATAACAAATAAGAGTGTGGAAAACAATAGGGTGAAAGAGAAGTGTGTTAGGTAAGAAAATAAGTTGCCCATGCATTTCTAAAGTCTGGGGTCTTCAGTCTCCATGACCCCAGTCAAATCTGAGCTTCTGTGAGTATAAAACACATCTGTGGATTGTATATAATCACCACAGCTTCATGTTCTAAAAGCAGCTTTATTTGTCTCCTCCTTTGCCTTCTGATAGAGAGCTGTTTATGAAATTTCTGTCTTCTGAAGTTCTTGAAAGATCTCAAGTGAGTTGTCCTCGGAAGTGATGGCAAAAACATTGCCTGGCAAAGCTTATGATTGACAACATCTTTTTTTAGATACTTGAGCTCTATGCCTTCATTCTCTCACACTTTCCATTTTCCCTTTGTTTCCCAGAGTTTTGCAGCAAACTGCTGTTTAGCAAAGAGAAGCCAAATTCAGACTTAGGCCAAACCCTAGTTATAGTCTGTTTCTTTTTGTTGTTGGTACCAGCATCACGTCCCACCTGGCCATAACTGCCAAGTTTTTGGATTTCCTAGAGGAGGTTTTTATTCTGTCTGCTTGTCTGCACTTGTATACAAAACCTGCAATTATATAATAGGTGAACTTACTGTTGTGCTATTGTGCTTTCTTTTCTTTTTTTAAACCAGCTGAATTGGTCCTTTTTATATTTTGAGCCTATTGTTACCTTTAAAACTGTTACAGTTTTCTTCCCCCAGCTCTGATACTTTAGCCTTTATGCCAGCAACTAAATATTTATGTAAAAATCATGTTTTAAAATTTGTCTTTCAGTGAAATTTTAAAACTTTTATGTTTCTAGGTATAATTTGAATTTTTAAAGTTATGACTACACAGGACTGTTAATGAAACAATTTTTGTTCTTAAAATATGTTATCCTATTTTTAAATAAGAAAGATCATCTCTGAAAGTCATCAAAAAATTGAGTATGCATATTTAACTATTTTACCTAAAAACCTTTGTCTTCTAATCTGTGATGTTCCTGATTCACCCTTAACTTAGTAAACATCTTATGGTTAACTCATTTCGTAGATTTTTTTTTTAATAATCATATAAAATATATGAAACTTAAAGTCAGTGAATGTTTGATAAAATTGTTGGTTGATGGAAAATCTGACATTTTAAGGGAATAGAAGGTATGGTATGCCACGACCTATTTCATGATACTGTGCATTCACTGTGGTGGTCTCTTCCTCAAACTTGTTAATTGTATGTGTGTTAACACAAAACTCTTTATTTCTCTTGGTTGTATTTCTTTCAAGATCTATGGAATATTTTGTCATAGTGTTGTCCTTATTTTCCTTCTCATTCTCTTCACTTAAATGGCAAGCTTGAAGAGAAATGGATGATAACTGACTCTTTTCTTCCCCTTAACATCCAAAAGATAATGAATTTGAAATACTTAGAAAAGTGCCAGGAATGTTGAAAGCCTGTCAAATATTAGTTGTTGATGTTGTTACCGTTATAGTCGTTGGGATTGTAATTCACCAAACCTACACAGATTACCAGATTATTTTGGATTGGTGTTCTTGGTGGACATGCCTAAGGACAGCTGTTTAGTGAAATGGTACATAAAACATATCTGTAAGGACTGAACATTAAGTAAGGTTTTATCTCTAGAGAGTATGTATCATAGAAACACTAATCCAATCAGCTTCTACTTCCATTCTTTTTACCAATAGTCTTCTACTGTAACTGTCTTCTTCTTTATAGCCATTGTAGCATTCTTATTGATGAGATCAGGGAAAACACTTTATTTCTCTATGATGGAGAATCATGAGGTATTTGACAAATTGACCAGATGAACAAATGATATCACTCCATTGAGCAGACATCTTTCACTTACATTGAATCAGGGAATGTTACAAAAACCATTCAGATAGAGTTTTTCAGGTGAAAATAATCAATGCAAGTTCACATAAGATGGAACAACTTTAGTAAACTCAGAAGAAAGGACAAATATAAATGAGCCACTTAGATTGACTCTACAAACCAGGACAAAAATGTGGTAAGGGAAAAAGCAAACCATGGAATGAAAGGATAAAATCATAGATGTCCTCAGAACCTGACTGAATTCTTATGCAGCCCATTGTTCCAAGACTCAGTATTCCAGTAAAGAAGGAGAATGTGGCTCCCTCTGAGATGATCAGCAGTTCTTCAGATCTGCTGAAAAAGCAGAAAAGGCAGAAGCAGTTATTCAAGAGGAAAAAGTGGAGCCTCATTGCAAGGAGATTTATCCTAGAGAAGAATAGAATTTTACAATGAATTTATAAGGCATGGATGCACAAACATTCTCCATTTGATTCAGCAAATATGTGTATAGCCCTTAGCTATAGTCAAACACACATAAAACATAGATAGCACTGGGTCTTAGCAGGGATGCTAGTATCAAGCATAACAAATGAATCTGAGCTGATCATTTGAACTTCATTTAATTCCCTGTGTATCTTCAGGCAGCTCACTTTCTTATTTGAGGACGCGCATGAAAGAGCAGTCATGGGCAGTCAAATGAAAACTGGGAGATCTAGCCTCAGCCCACTCAAGCCATATGACACCTCTGCTTGATGATGTTGAAGTATTTCATTTTTTAGCCTTAGTACTTTTATTTTCAATTATCTTATCTAGAACCCTAGTCTATAAAACAGATAAAACCAACTTCTGGTTGAACTGAGTCCAGAGGGTCCCAGAGTCCAACTCACATAGCTTTCTCCTATTTCTACACCCACCTTCATATGACTTTCCTTGGCCACTAGGATTCTGCAGAAAAATGTGGAAAAGTCATATTAGCTGTGCTTTCCGAAAGCACTTCTAACTCTGGACATCCAATGTCATGGGCATATTTAAACTCCTTTTTAATTAACCGGGGATGGTAGCGCATGCCTGTAGTACCAGTTACTTGGAAGGTTGCGGTGGAAGGATCCCCAGAGCCCAGCAGGTCGAGGCTGTGGTGGCCATGAGTGTGCCACTGCACTCCAGCCTGGGCAACAGAGTGAGACGCCAACTCAAAAAGAAAAATCCCATTTAATTTAAGTTTTCTCCCACCCACCCAAATGCCCTCTGTTGCGTGTTATCATTCTCAAAAGCAACAGAAATCTGATACCAAACAATTAAGAGCAATAGAGATACTAATTAGAATAGTAATCTGTTCCCAGGAATCTGGTTCTCAATCTGGAACAGGAAATAGGAAGCTCTCGTGAGCAAAACATATACGCCATGTAGAAAAACTTCAGTAGGTGTCCCCTTGTCCTTCCTTATTTAGAGCTTACTGCCACCAATCATCTTCTCTGTCTTTAATTTCACATTTCCACCATTAAATTCAGATCAACATAGAAAGGTCTCTGGAGCTGAACAGGACAAAGAATTTGCCTTTCGAGGCAAGGAAAGAGAAAAAGAGTAAAATCATTATGGTTTTTTCTCCTTATCACATAGCAGCATAGAATAACATGGGATTAAGTGTTATTCCAAGTAAATAATATCCTTCCAGGACATGGGGCTGGTGGAATTCTCTCAGTAGACTTAATCTTCACCTCTAGGCTTCCATACAATTTTGTTTTATCTTATTTTTAAGACACTCGATATTTGGTTTGAATGATAACCTAGGGATAAAATGGTCTTTCCCCCTTCCCCCATTACATTGCAAACTCCTTAAGGGCAGGAACTTTTTTATATACAGCTCTGGTTCCTCTTTAAGGCTAAAGATGGCACCAAGTATAATGTAGCTATTCCAGCAATTTACAGCAAAGTGAATTGAGAAAACCCAAAGCTGATTTTCTAAACAGGGTTTGGCAAACTACAGCCCATGGGTCAAATCTAGTCAACACTTGTTTTTATAAATAAAGTTGTATTGGAGCACAATTATGCTATTTTTAATGTATTGACCATGGTTGCTTTCACACTACAACAATTTTGACAGAGACCATGTGGCCCGCAAACCCAAAAATATTTACCATCTGGTCCATTACCAAAAAAGTTTAGCACCTGTGATCTAAACCCTGGGGGAATTATTGCATGTAAATGTTTTAAAGATGTGTATTATTTTTTGTTGTTTGTGTTGAGCTACATTTAAGTCTGTCTTGTTTAATTAAATATATTTCCTACTCATGTTTCAGTCTTTGGCAAATAATCATATTTTAAGTAGATATGAAGCTAACTTACTCATCTTAATTGACTATTCTTTACTGCCTTCTGGGTTTTTTACTTTACTTTGTATGTCCATGTCATAGTAGTTAAAACTCTTCTAGTTTTAAGTTACAAAAGACCAACTCAAAGTGGTCCCATTAAAAAAAAGTGGTTGAATGAGAAAGAGATTGCCTCATACAACCAAGAAATTAAGTGGCCAACTGGCTTCAGGAAAGGCTGGATTCAGAGGCTCAAAGATGGTGTCAGAGCTCTCCCATTTACTATTGGCTTAGCTAAATTTTATTTGTTTGTTTGTTTTTTCATATTTGCCTTTTCTCTCTGGAAGAAGGTTGCTGTTGGTAGGCCCACGCTAGATCATTACAGTCCCAGACTAGTTCTATGTTGCTTGTTATCCAAAAAGAAGTGAGATCTCTCTCTCCCAGTTTCTAGATATTAAGCCTATTTTTTTAAAAAAAAGTTCTTCCTGCTTAAGTCATGATGTAACCAGCTCTTGGATCATTCACTGTGGCCAGAGAGTATGTTCAGCCCTGTGTGCAATAATTAATAGTCCCACAATAACAGAGCAATGTAAATAAGGGTCAGTGTGCCAGTGGAAAGAAGGCTGTTTTTCCTATGGAAAAAATCATATCTCCTATGGAAATATGATATCAGAATTTTATTGGAGAAGACTAGATTTTATAAACAGCTGGCTCCAGGAAAAATGATTTTACACTTCCTTTCCTATCTTATGCCACTTTTTATCATCCTGTTGAATATTTGTCTCCTGGAAACTTTATGATATTCTTCTAGCTGCTTTCTAAGTAGATGCAATGTTCAAAATTCTACCCAAGCTCCCATTCCTCAACACCTTACCTTTCCTATGTCCTGTGGCCTTATTCTGGCTTGTTTTTTCCATGTGACATGTTAGTTCTGAGTTTAATGAGATAACATAACTAAAGTTGAGATTTACTTATTTGTAACACTGTAAAGAAAATGCTATACTTCAACATCTAAGTGATTAAGATGCAAAAAATTTCAACATGAGATTAAGAAGATAAATGAAGACAAGAAATGTCAGAATACAGAAAAATGGGAAATATCTTCTATGTTGCTTTTTTTTTCAAGCAAAGGAAAGGTCATATCTCTTGTACCATCACCTGACCCTCACTAGACTTCAACCCAAGAGCATCTAAACTTTTAATACTGAAAAGTGGCCTCATAGGAGCTCTGAACTATCTATATGAGCCACTTAGAAATTTTAACATAGGTTATGTCATCCCTGAACTGTCTTATAGCTGGAAGACACTATGATTTGGTTCTAAAATAATTACTGCTATTCA
Source organism: Tarsius wallacei (assembly GCA_963574415.1). NCBI lineage: Eukaryota > Metazoa > Chordata > Mammalia > Primates > Tarsiidae > Tarsius > Tarsius wallacei. The sequence continues at coordinate 26,196 of CAUYQG010153603.1, forward strand.
ATGTCATCCACACATAATTAGCCTCAAATTATAATGAATTAACATGGTTTGCCCTGTTCATGAAGTAAAGTGATTCTATTAATATTTTTTTCTCTTATATATTTGACGTGAAAACACTTTGAAACCTTCATCCCACTAAGGTGGAATGCTTACAATGTCAGCTCACAATGAAGGAGAAAGAAAGTCAAGGATGGCTAGTTAATTAGATACACTAAGTTATAGGGCATAGTTCATGTGATTTCTGGACCCGATGCTTTCTCTAAAACCTTGCACCTGTTAGCTTTCTCCTCCTCCATGTCTTCTCCCTATATATACATTGAGAAAGCCTTAGTATGATCAAGGTTTTAGGTCACTTGGAAAAACAAGAGAGATTAATTTGTCTCCATATTCTGTATAACTCGGCATAGAAGGATGCTAATAATAAAAGAATTTAGAAAACATGCCTAATTTTTTTCGTTTTTTTAAGTGTAAACTAGTTATACTTCTCTATTTTATGTATTTATTTATTTATTTATTTATTTAAAACATTTTTTATTTCAAAATTGTGGGGTACAGTTAAGGATTAGGTATACAAATATGCATCGTTCAGGCACCCTTGTTAATAAGGGGTGTCCCCCCATCCCCAGACAGATATTGACTACCGTTAATCCCACCTCCCTTCCCCTCCCTACCCCCCCCATAGTTTCTCGCCACTGTCAATCCTTTTCTTACAGTATTACGATAGATGTTCAA
>CAUYQG010153610.1:0-22223 GCA_963574415.1 Tarsius wallacei
AACTGAGATGATGGCAATAAAGAACACAGTGAACAAAATAAGTAACAAACTGACAAGCATGGAAAGCAGAATAAACTAAGCAGAAGAAAGAATCTCAGAGCTTGAAGACCAAAATATGGAACTAACCCAAACTGTTAAAAACATAGAAAGTAATCTTTAAAAGGCAGAACAAAGCCTCTAAGAGATGTGCATTTATATTAGGAGGTTGATCTTATGCCTGATTGGCATACCTGAGGCAGAAAGAGAGACAGAAAAAACCTTGAAACAAACATTCCATGAGGTTATCTAAGAAAACTTCCCTCATCTCACCAGGGATGTGAACATCTAGACACAAGAGATTCAAAGAACCCTTGCAAGGCATCAAATGAGAAGACCAACTTCCAGACATATAGTAACTTGCTTACACAAAGTAGGTATAAAATAAAACATTCTAAGGACAGTGAGAGAGAAAAGTCAGACTACCTACTGGGGAAGACCAATTACAAGAGCAGCAGACGTATCTACAAAAACACTCCCAGCTAGAAGTGACTGGAGTTCAACTTTCAAAGTTCTCAAAGATAAACAATTTCTATCAAGAATTTTCTACCCAACTAAGCTAAGCTTCATCAGCAAGAGAGAATTAAAAGCCTCCAAGACATCCAATCCCTAAGAGATTATGCTGCTTCCAGATAAGCTCAAACAGAGATGCTTAAGAAGGTATTAAGCACAGAAGACAGAAAAAAAAAAAGAATGACCATATACTTCTCATGAAACAAGAAAATACACAATCAACAGAGAATATATTACAACTGCAAATTTGAAAACACACACATACATCAATCCCAAAGTTAAAAGAAAACAAATAAAGAAATTTCATAAGAGCCTTATGACAGAGCTGAACTCTCACATTTCAATAGTCAACCTGAATGTGGACTAAATGTATCACTGAAAAGACATAGAACAGCAAACTGCATAAAAAAGCATGGTCAAACAATATGCTGCCTCCAAGAAACACATTTCACTATAAAGGACACCCACAGACTAAAAGTTAGAGGATGAAAAACAAACTTTTAGGTGAACAGAAAACAAAAGAAGGTGGGAGTTGCAATTCTAATATCAGACAAGACAACAGTTAAGCTAACAAAAATTTAAAAAGACACAGAAGGAGGACACTACATAATGATAAAAGTTCAATCCATCAACAAGAAATATCCATCCAAAATATATATGGCTCCAACACAGGAGCACCAGGATTTATAAAGCATCTACTAAGTAAACTAAAAAAGGACATTATCACTAACACTATCATAACTGGGGACTTAAATGCCCCACTAACAACCCTAGATAGATCATCAAGGCAAAAAAATCAATAAGGAGATCCAGAAACTTGACCAAATGGACTTAATAGATACCTACAGAACACTCCACCCAATAACCACAGAATATACATTCTACTCATCACCACATGGAATGTACTCCAAGATCGACCACAAACTCAGCCATAAATCAAGCAGAAACAAATTTCATAAGGTTGAAATACTACTATACACCTTCTCAGACCACAGTGGAATAAAAATAAATATTGCCACTAATAAGATCCCCCCAAAACACATATAACATGGACATTAAACAGCACAATGCTGAGTAATTCCTGGGTCAACACAGAAATCAAAACAAAAATTAAAAGATTCTTAGAAACAAGTCAAAACAAAGACACATCTTACCAAAATCTCTGGCATGCCATAAAATCATTACTAAGAGGGGAATTTATAGCTCTACAAACACACATCAAGAAAATAGAAATATCATGAGTCTACAGCCTAAGAAATCACCAAAGAGAGCAGGAAAGGCAAGACCACCAAGACCTTAACTTCAGCAGAAGACTCCAGATCACCAAAGTAAAAGTCCAAATATGGGACATAGAAGACAAAAATATCATAGAAAAAAATCAATAAAACAAAAAGTTGGTTTTTTGAAAGGAAAAACAAGATTGATGGACCCCTAGTCAGACTGACCAAGAAAAATAGAGAAAATCCAAAATAAACACAATTAGAAATGCAAAAGATCAAGTCACAACTGATCCCGAAGAAATACAAAAGATTATCAGATATTACCATGCACATCTATATGGAAACAAACTTGAAAACTTAAATGAAATAAAGGATTATCTGACATCATACAACCTCCCCAGGTTGAAACAAGAAGACATCGAGACACTAAATAGATCAATACCAACCCAGGAAATTGACTCTGTCATAAGAAAACTACCTACAAAAAAAAAAGCCCTGGGCTGGATGGCTTTCCAGCAGAATTCTACAAAACTTACAAGGGGGAGCTGATACCAATCCTATTGAAAGTATTCCAGGCAATTGAGAAAGATGAAACTCTCCCCAAATCATTTTACAAAGCTAATATCACACTGATACCCTAACCGGGCAAAGATCCAATGAAAAAAGAGAACTACAGGCCAATATCCCTTATGAACATAGATGCAAAAATCCTCAACAAGATTCTAGCAAATTGGATCCAAAAACACTTCTCAAAAATCATCCCCCATGACAAAGCAGTCTTCATCCCCAGGATGCAGGGTTGGTTCAACATTCGCAAGACCATAAATGTAATTAAATACATCAACAGATGTAAAAACAAGAACTACACGATTATATCACTACATGCAGAAAAAGCTTTTGATAAAATCCAGCATCCCTTCTTGATAAAAACCCTCAAACACCTAGGTATGGAAGGAACATACCTCGAAATAGTAAGTGTCATTTATGATAAACCCACAGCTAACATACTGCTAAATGGACAAAAACTGGAAACATTACCCCTGAAAACTGGAACAAGACAAGGCTGCTCACTCTCACCCCTCTTGTTCAACATTGTGTTGGAAGTCCTAGCTAGGGCAATTAGACAAGAGAAGGAAATAAGGGGTATCCAAATAGGAAAAGAGTCAAGTTATCCCTCTTTGCTGATGATATGATCCTATAACTTGAAAATCCAAAAGAATCTGTCAAAAACCTGCTTGCACTGATAACAGACTTTGGCAAAGTCTCAGGGTACAAAATAAATGTACAAAAGATAGTTGCATTCCTATACACCAAAAACAAGCAGGCAGAGACCCAAATTAAAAGCACAATCCCATTCACAATAGACACACACACACACACACACACACACACACACACAAATGAAATACCTCAGCATCTTCCTAACCAGAGAAGTGAAAGACCTTTACAATGACCTTTACAAAACACTGCTCAAAGAAATCCAAGGAGACAAAAACAAATGGAAAAACATTCCATGTTCACGGATAGGAAGAGTCAACATTGTTAAGATGTCCATCCTACCAAAGGCAATTTACAGATTCAACACAATACCCATTAAGTTACCAACATCATTCTTTTCAGACCTGGAAATGACAATACAGAAACTCATATGGAAACATAAATGACCATGAATAGCCAAAACAATCCTTAGCGAAAGAAACAATGCAGGAGGCATCACACTTCCAGTCTTCAAACTTTACTATAAGGCTACCGCAATCAAAACAGTCTGTTATTGGTACAAGAACAGACATATAGACCAGTGGAACAGGACAGAGATTCTGGAAGCAAAGCCTCAATCTCTCAACTAACTCATCTTTGACAAAGCCTCCAACAACAACCACTGGGGAGAGGAGAACCTATTCAGTAAGTGGTGCTGGGAAAACTGGCTGATCACATGCAGAAGATTGAAACAGGACCCCTACCTATCACCACACACAAAAATTAACTCTAAATGGATTAAAAACCTAAATGTAAAACCTCAAACTATAAGAATCTTAGAAAACGCAGGAGAAACACTTATGGAAATTGGAACTGGCAACCAATTCCTATTCAGAATCCTAAATGCCCATACCTTAAGAAATAAGATAGACAAGCAGGACCTCATCAAACTAATGAGCTTCTGCAAAGCAAAAGAAACCATCAAGAGAGCAGGGAGACAGCCCACAGAATGGCAAAAAATATTTGCCAACTGTATATCTGACAAAGGTCTAACATCTAGGATCTACAAGGAACTTAAATGCATCGAAATGAAAAAAACAAACAGTCCCATTAAAAAGTGGGCAAAACACATGAATAGACACTTCTCAAAAGAAGATATACGGGCAGCCAGCAGACACATGAAAAAGTGCTCAGCCTCACTCATCATCAGAGAAGTGCAAATCAAAACCTCATTGAGATGCCAACTAACCCCAGTGAGAATGGCCATCATTAATAAAACAAACAACAACAGATGCTGGCGAGAATGCAGAGAAAAAGGAACACTTCTGCACTGCTGGTGGGAATGCAAACTAGAGCAACCTCTCTGGAAGACAGTGTGGTGATTTCTGAAAGAACTAGAAATTGACCTTCCATGTGACCCAGCAATTCCCCTATTGGGAATATACCCGGAGGAACTCAAATCATTCTACAAAAAAGATACCTGCCCATGTATGTTTGTTGCAGCTCTATTCACAATAGCAAAAACATGGAACCAACTATGTTGCCCATTGAAGCTGGACTGGATAAAAAAATGTGGTGTATTTACACAATGGACTATTATGCAGTCATAAAGGACAAACATACAGACTTCACAGCAACTTGGATGGATGTAGAGTCGATCATAGTCAGTGATCCATCACAGAAACAAAGAACAGAGTATGTTTTCATTAATAAGTGGACCTTGAACAATTATTATAATACTATAAGAAAGGGATTGGCAAACTGGGAATCCCTAGTGGGAAACTGTCAGTGGAGGGGGGGGGGTGGGATTGGCAGTTGAGGGAAACTGCTTGGGGAGGGAGGGGCATACCTCATCAACAAGGGTACCTGCATAATCAACGGTTGTATACCTAACCCTGAGTTGTACCTCACATCTTTATTTTAAAAATCGAAAAAAAAATTGATTGGATTTAAAAATGTGACACATATACATGATGGAATATTATGCAGCCATAAAGAAGGACAAATCTATGGACTTCACAGCAACTTGGATGGATTGAAAGCCTATCATATTCAGTCATCTATCACAGAAACAAAGAACTGAGTACCATACATTCTCATTCTTAATTGAACCCTTAACACCTATCTATTACTACAAGAAAGAGATTGGCAGTAGCAGGACATTGCCAGGTAAGGGGTGGTGGGTGGGCAACACCACATCAATAAGGTTGCATGGTTTCAATCCAGACAAAGTGAGGTCTAATGAAAGGTCCAAACTTAACCTACATGTAGACCATTTATGTATCCAATCCTGACTTGTACCCCACATCTTTAAAATAAAAACAAACAAACAAAAAAACCATCAGTGGCTTCTGTTTGTCTCAAGATATAATCCAGCATCTTTCACTTGGCACACAGTGTGTTTCTTGATCTGACACTGCCCATTTTTATAGCTTCATTTCTAACCACACCCCTCCATTTCTTCTGTGGCTTTAGATATACTTTGCTGTACACACCTGTGCATTTTATAGTTCATGCCTTTGGCTAGAATGACTTTCTTCTGGTGATTCCCTTTATCCTTTTTCATATTCTATGCTTGTGAAGCCCTTTCTGAACCTCGACATTTGTTTAGTTCACCCATGTTCCCTGTTGTCATAGTCTGTTTTATAAAATGTGTTTGACCTCTATCTTAATATATCAGAGTTATCTATTTACAGGACATTCTACACCCCTTCATTTTTTCTAGATTAAAATTCTGGAGAGCAGGAGCTCCTGTTTTATATCCTTTTGTATGATTAGTACTGAGGTAAGTGCTGCAAGATTTATAAAGAGGAAGACTATGTGGCTCGGTGTCACCAAGGAGCTTATTCTAGTTAGAGAACTGAGGTGCGAAAAGAAATGCAAATAGATCAATTTAGCTTTAAACTGCCTAATTCTAATTAACTGCACAAAATTTATAGGGATGGAAAATCAAAAAATAGATTATTGTGATATTGAACCAGTTTAGAGCTCAAAGGAGACAGGTGGGCCTTGGGGGTTGGGTGAAGTTAGAACAGGTAGGAGAAAGAAGGGATCTATGAGCAAGTTCAAAGAGATGGAGCAGGGAGAAAGGACTGCATGGGGGAGGGGGCAATGAGGTCCCCATCACTGCAGGGGACCATGTGTGATGTACTCTGGAAGTCAAAAGTATTCAGGCTGGATGTGGAGATGATAAAAAATAACAACAACAATGTAGATTCATAAGGAGGGCAAAGACACACCCAAAAGTAGTACATTGGTGATATTCAGACTGGACATGGAGATGGGAAGATCAACTAATAGACTTCGGCCATGACCTAGAGTCTTTTAATGGCTCATGACAGTGGTGTGAAGTAGGATGTGAGAGGTAGAGTGGAAGGAACAACAAGAGTGATGATACTGACAATTTCAGATGAAGGGGAGGGAGAGTCAAGAATGGTTCACTTATCTGGCAGAACAGCACCACGACCTGCGAAGGTGAGGAGCCTGGGAAAGGGCAGGGCTGGTTTGCAGATGAGTTCAACTTTGCATGCACAAGAAATGTGGATCAATGTGAAAGTTGATTTGTTGCCTTGCTCTCTCTCAAAGAAATGTGGATAAATATCAAACTTGGTTTGCAATAGACAATTATTATATAGATTGCTTTAAGAGTCTCAAAGTCTGCAAATGTAGCCTCCATTTTTCCTTTTCCGCATTAATGTATGGCTCGGTTTTGGGTTTAGGAAGGATGATGCCTATGGCAGTACCTTTCACTCTCATTTCCCTGGCCTACTTACTTTTCATAGTTGGTTAAGAATTTAAAACATTAGAAAGGTAAATCTGCCACTTTGAACTGAATTATTTGACATTTGCTGAAAAGCCTGTTATATCCAGGCACTATGCTAGGCACTGGGGATATAAAGATGACAAAGAAACATCCTTGCCTTTAAGTGGCATCTAATATAATCCAATCTAAGTGGATGGGACAGAGAGATAATCAAGCAGTTAAACACATGTCAAAGTAGCATGGGCTGAATGCTATATTTCAGGTAGGCAAAAGTGGCTAAGGGGACACTAATACATCATAGTTTGTTACTGTTGTCTGTGATAAGGAACCATCTCTTCGATATGTTTTTTTCCTTCTAACTCGAATTGTATTTATTTATAGCCTTGTTCTTTCTAAATAGTAACTATAAACTTAGTACTTCAGCTTTCCAGATATTAAAATAAATATTCTTCTGAACCTCTGCATAATATCTTCTCTACATGCTGCAAAATAGAGTAGATGATATCAGAAGGCAGACAATTGAGTAGACATAGATGCTATTCTTTGACAGATGACCCTGAAAGCTGTTTTTCAGGCAGTGGTACAGTTCAGTGCTGAGTCACCATTCAAAGGAACATCTTGAGAAATTCTTGAGAAATGTTGGTACCCATATTGTTGTACTTTAGCCCCTAAGTAGGAGTCAGACTTGTCAATGTCCTCTGGGGTTTTGCCAAGCCACAAGGAAGACAAACCCTGAGAGGATGCCTACCTGCATGACAGCGAGACCCCATCCAGCCAGGTGGACAGTCACACTGATAAGGGGCCACGCAGCGACCGCCATTCAGACAGGGAAGAATACATATTGCTAAAAAAAAAGAGGGGGGGCATCGAAAAGGAGTTGATCAAAATACATAAGCACAGATAGGTTTAAATATTCAGAAAACATTTTCCAAGGAAAGTGAAACCTTGCATGACTCACTAGATAATTTTCCTGAATGTGTTCTGCTTATTAATGAGTATCACTGGGAAAACACAATCAGGAAAGTAAGTCTGGATCCTTAGCCAGATGTAATGACTCTAAGGCCAAATGCACTGAAATCGATGTCTGCTAAGTGCTTTGCTTTAACTCTTCACAAAATAAACAGAATGATCTCCATTTGTTATCATTTCAGATTTCTATTACAAATTACATGAAATGCTGTAAGAAGGTTTGGCTGCTTCAAGGCTCTCTTCTCATCTTGGATTAAATGTGAGAACGGAAATCTGACGGGCTATCCTGAAGGCTTGTGTTTAAACATTTTAGTAGTAATGGGACAACTCACACTTTCTTTTCTAGGAGCTCAGATCTGATGGTGACTGAATTAGGTCTCCTCTACACCATCCACAACAATCATTCCTCCTCCTAGAAATCGCTGAACTCTTTAAAGAGGCACAGTCTGTTCAAAAGATGTGTGATTGTTGCCTTGCTCCTTAAGGTCAGGTTCTCTAACCAGACTGGCATCACCCAGGAGTTGGTTAGGAATGTAGGATCTCAGGTCCCAGCCTGAATCTACTGCTCTCCCAGATGACTTGTACGCACATGAAAGCTTGGAAAGCCCTGGTATAATGCAGGAGGGCAGGCACATGGTCAGTGAGTCAGGCCAGCTGAGCTAGTCAAATCAGGCTTGTCATTGGGGTACTCCTGAGTCAATGCTCCCTAAGTCTTTGGACTCTTGACATTTATAGTAGGTCAAGTCTAGAAGCCCTAAGTGAAAAGGAATGATTTGGGAAAGGTGAAAGGAAAAATGTGACTTCTCTTCTTTTTGAAGCACTGTGAGAATATTTGCTTTACTGAGTTGTTAGCAGTTGCAATTTATTTTCATCATACATTTTCCTTTATAGATCAATCGAAAGAGTCACACTTAAGAAATTTTAGTCTCTTATAAAATGTCTGGCCTTTAGAAAAAACTGGTGTTGACCAATGCCCACCACATTAATGACCGTTAATGGCTCACATATACCACTCCTAGTAAAACCCGATACCATTTTATCCTTAAATATATTTTAGAATATTGAAACAAAGTGCAGTTTCATTATTAAAAAAATTTTTGAACCACTTATTTACACTCTGTTGGCAGTTCAAATTCAATAGTATTTCTATAAGGATCAAAGTTCTATGTTAATTCTAAATTACAAGCATTATATGAATATAAGAATGCCAACTTTCCTTACCTTCTTAGTTAGTATAAAGTATTCCTAAAGATAAAGAGTGAATGGTGGGCTGCAAATATTACCTGCAAAGCACAATGTTCTGCAATACCGTGTACTTATGCCAACTGCAGCAATGACTTCACAGTACACAGTAGGCTTGAGGTAAGGGAAGAAGAGGGCTGGGAGACTCTTTACAGCAAGCTCCTTCCCAAAAAGATGCTTGTAAATTTATGTCAGGAGGCATGTGAAGATGACTTTAGATGGATCTTAATAATTGTATTTTCTTTTTTTTTTTTGAGTTGGAGTCTCACTCTGTCACCCAGACTGGAGTGCAGTGGCCGCTCCCGGCCACCACAGCCTCAACCTGCTGGGCTCCGGCAATCCTTCCGCCTCAGCCTTCCAAGTAGCTGGAACTACAGGTGCACGCTACCACGCCTGGCCAATTTTTTTGATTTATTGTAGAGATGAGGTCTCGCCAAGTTGCCCAGGCGGGTCTCGAACCCGCGGGCTCAGGCAATCCACTTACCTCAGCCTCCCAAAGCGCGGGATTACAGGCTGAACCACTGAGCCCGGCTAATAATTGTATTTTCAAGGTCATTAATATTCTAGATCTTAGGCAACCCCCTCGGGTCCCCTCCCATATGGGAGTTTTTCTGTTCTTTCAATAAATCCTGCTTAAAAAAAATATTCTAGATCTTTGCAGCCTATGGACATATTCAGATCAGCTGTACATGCTTTGTCTGATCTGCTACCAGGACCTAAAGCAAATGAATTCCTCCCAACAGTAAAGCCAATTCCTTGTAACTTGACTAAGTTGGCAGCACCCAGGCAAATGGTCAGGACTCAAAGTAAGATATGAAGACTACTCACGTTCTTCACAGAGGCGCCCCATCCAGCCGTCTGGACAGGAGCAAGCATTTGGGCGCTGGCAGATGCCCCCATTCTGACACGGGAATCGACACACCGCTGGAAAAGAAGCAGGGTGGGAAGGGTGGTAGTCAGAAAATAGAATTACTCACTTGCAGTTCATAGTATTTCCTTGACTCAAGCTTTAGGGAAGAGACGCAAAATAGAATCTCAAGAGGAAATGCCAGTACATGGGGAAGTGTAGCATTTTATTGGCTACTGTAATTACAGTTTCCCCCCCAGCTTTATTGAGGTACCACAGACAAATAAAAATTGTATATATTGAAGCTTTACAACTTGATGTTTTATATATGTATACATTGTGAAATAATCACCACAATTGAACTAATTACCTTATTCATCACCTCACATAGTTATTATTTTCTTTCTTTTTTTTGTAGTGAGAACACTTGAGATCTATTTTTTTCAGCAAAGTTCAAGTACTATTAGCTATAGTCACGTTACTGTACATTAGAACTCTAGAATTTCTTCATTTTCTATAATTGAAACTTTGACATTTTGACCAATATCTCCCCATCCCCACAATTTCCCAGTCCCAGGAATCACCATTCTACTCTTTGCTTCTATGAGTGTGACCATTTTAGATTTCACATATCAGTGAGATCAGGTGGTATCGACTATCTGTGTCTGGCTTATTTCATGCAGCTTAATGTTCTCCAGGTTTATTCATGTTATCTCAAATGGAAGGATTTTCTTCTTTTTAAAGACTGAATAATGTTCCATTGTGTCTCTCTCTGTCTACACACACAATATTTTCTTTATCCATTCACCTGCCAACAGACATTTGTTTTCATACCAAACACACAGCAGTCATTTTAACATCTGACATTAAGTGAAATCTGGGCTATCCCTTTAGGATATCCCTTCCCAGCAGCCTTCCCAAATGGTTGTACACTCCATTACATCCCATGTGTTGGAGATATCACTTCTAATTGTGCTGCCAGACAATTAATCCCCCTAATTCTGCAGTAACTCCTGCTTCTTCTGAGGCTCAGGTCATTCATCCATTGACTTCCCCTGGCCCTACAAGTCATTAAAGACTTTTCATCACAAATCCAAATCTGAACACTGTACATGTGAACAAGTCATCTGACAACTTGATTATTCTTTTAGTTCCTTGGCTAGGTCTGTTTTGTGTACTACTATAGTTCTTGACTTTCAGCAAACATTTGTAGAATGAATGAAATAATTATTGTAATTTGTAAAAGTCATAATTTTTTTTTTTGAGTTGGAGTCTCACTCTGTTGGCCAGACTGGAGTGCAGTGGCCGCTCCCGGCCATCGCAGCCTCAACCTGCTGGGCTCCGGCGATCTTTCCGCCTCAGCCTTCCAAGTAGCTGGAACGCCCGGCTAATTTTTGATTTATTGTAGAGATGAGGTCTCGCCAAGTTGCCCAGGCGGGTCTCGAACCCACGGGCTCAGGCAATCCACTCACCTCAGCCTCCCAAAGGCACTGGATTACAGGCTGAGCCACCGAGCCTGGCAAAAGTCATAATTTTTTAGAAAAGTTTTAGAAGGACATACTAGGATCCTTCATTATTTCCTTCTATTTTGCAGAATTTTAAGCACAGAACATGAGTTCTGTGTGCATGCCTTCAAAACTCAAACTGTAAAGTTAAAAGAAAATGACACAGCCATTCAGAGAAAATGTAAAGTCAAGGAAAAATAAAGTAGCATGCGTATTAATTGTTGACCACACAATTCATACACACCTCCCTGCAGCTTTACTGAGAAATAACCATTCAAATATTTCCATACCTCTGCAAATAGGAGGTGATGTCCATGTTCTATTTTCCAGACAAACACTCCTTAGGGAACCTTCCAACATGTATCCACTGTAACAGGAGTAAGTGATCATGTCCCCATATTGATAATGTATGCCTCGAGCAATTGCATTTTCTACATGAGCTGGTGGACCACATGAGATTTCTATAGGAAAAGAAAACAACAATTAAGCCTGTGCTACTCACCCAGGCTGAGAACATAGTCTCATCTCTAAGACTGAATTAAAGATCAAAGATAAAATACATAAGGGAAACATTTTCACCAATGTAATATCTTGAATACTAGAAACTAAAAGAAAAATCTGCTGCTGTTTAGAAAAATTAGACATACAAGATAAAAGATTTTTGGTTTGTCTGATTCAAATATTGAAGCTGGGCTATTTTCTTTTTTAAAAATTAAATCTTTTAAAAAACTTTTAATTCTAGATTCAGGGTGTACACATGCATATTTGTTACATGGACATATTGTGTAGTGGTGGGGATTGGGTTTCAAGTGGCCCATTTCCCAGATAGTGAACATTGTGTCCCGTAGGTAATTTTTGTACCCTAGCTCCCTTCCCCCTTATTAGTGTCCCCAGGGTCTATTATTTCCATCCTTGTGACTGTGTAGTTTCTACAAATAAGTAAGGACATCGGTGGTTGGTTTTCCGTTTCTGAGTCAGATTACTAAGGATGATGATCTCTAGCTCCATCCATGTTGCTGCAAAGGCATGATTTCACTCTTGTTTATGGCTGTAGTATTTCATGGTGTATATATACCACATTTTCAATATCCACTGATTGGTTGATGGGCATTTAGGTTGATTCTACATCTTTGTGATTGCGAGTTGTCCTGTGGTAAACATGTAGGTGCAAGTGTCTTTGTTATATAATGACCTCTGTTCCTTAGGGTAGATACCTAGTAGTGGGACTGCTGGATCAATTAGTTCTTTGAGTATTCTCCATACTGCTTTCCATAGAGGTTGTACTAATTTATACTCCCACCAACAGTGTATAAGCCCATGCCAAAGCTGGGCTACTTTTAACTCAAGGAAAGAAGCCTGTAGAAGACCAAGAACAAGTTCTTGTACCTTGTCATATAGATTGCTATAAGAGAACTTCAATACAGGATGCTTATTAAATTTGGAGAAAAAGAGCATGATGGTTGTAGTCTACTGTTTCAGGGTAAAGATCATTAATTGCAATGCTGCATGTTGCATCAGGGCTGTTTTATTAGTGTCTGGAACAGCATCTGGCATACAATGGGCTCTCTATACATATTTGAAAAATAGGTCAATGAAGGAATATTGTCTCTAACCTATAGATATTCAATTTATATAACTTGATGAGCTTTATGAAATTCAAGGGTCCACAGTTGTTTCCCAAATTTTTTTTAATGAATAGAGACAATGTCTAGCTATGCTGGACAATGAAGGAATATTCAATGAAGGAATAGGTCAATGAAGGAATATTGTCTCTAACCTATAGATATTCAATTTATATAACTTGATGAGCTTTATGAAATTCAAGGGTCCACAGTTGTTTCCCAAATTTTTTTTAATGAATAGAGACAATGTCTAGCTATGCTGCCCAGACTGCCTTGAACTCCTGTGCTCAAGTGATCCTACCGCCTTGGCCTCCCCTTCTGTCTTTTCAATATGGTAAAACAGTGACTGTTTACTTAAGGGATTTTGTTAGATTGAATGACAATCCTCTCTTTTAAAGGAGACATGTACAGTATTTATTTTATTTTAATTATTTATTTTAATTATAAAGCTGTGGGGTACAACTCAGGGTTAGGTATACAAACATTGATTATGCAGGTACCCTTGTTGATGAAGTATGCCTCTCCCTCCCCTAGCAGTTTCTCTCAACTGCCAATCCCAGCCCCCCTCCCCTGACAGTTTCCCATTACTGCCAAATGCTTTCTTATAGTATTATAATTGTTCAAGTTCTGCTTATGAATGAGAACATATGGTACTATGTTCTTTGTTTCTGCGATAGATCAATGGGTATGATCGACTTAATTTTATTGCTAATTTTTCTTTGAGAATTTTACAAGAAGCCTTCAGATAACTAGGATTATTCTGGGATGGATCACAAGGTGAGGACAGGATTGGAATCTGGACTCTAGTCAGTATTCAGTTTGCATAAGTCCAACTTTTTGGTGAAGAGTCTTCATGAACTGGCTTTGTAAAGGTCATTTTGTTGTCATAATACTATTTACAAACTTGTTGGAGGAGATAGTTAATTTGATAATCTTTCCAAAATTTTCTTTCCCTTCCTTCTAAGGTAGGAAAAAGGGCATACTGTGTATGAGAAACTAATAAGAAATAAATTTAAAAATGCTGTTCCTTTGCTCAGACAAGTAGGAGATGACAGACAAAGAAATACTGCAATGCGGAATCTGTCAAAAATCTACTTTTACTGATAAAGGACTTTGGCAAAGTCTAGGGGTACAAAATACATGTGCAAAAGACAGTCACATTCTTAACACACCAGCAGCAAACAGACAGAGAACCAAATAAAAAACACAATCCCATTCACACAAGCCACAGGGAAAATGAAATACCTTGGCATCTTCCTAACCAAAGAAGTAAAAGATCTTTACAATGAAAGCTACAAAATACTGCTCAAATAAATAAAAGAAGACACAAATGTCCCTACCCACAAGATTATCCCATTCTAGTAAGAGGGACAGAGACATAAAGTGAAAAATGTATAAAATAACATGGATCAAGAGGTGTATTGACCCAATCTCAGATTATTATAGACACTTTCCTGGATATTTGGTATTGGCATCAGAAACTACAGGCTTCATATGTCTGTAATTTTATGTGGAAGTAATAGCCCTGGAGCTGTCGGTTGTTCCTCAGCTGGAGATGAGAAAAGAGATATAGCCACCAGCTGCTGTGGCTATTTAAACTTAAATTAGTTAAAATTAAATAAAATTAAACATCTAGTTTCTCTGTGGTCTCTCAACCTCTAGAACTAGGTGAAAGGAGGGAAGGAGAGGTGTGGATCTAGATCACTCTGAAGGCATTCAGGCACGAACTAGAGAGATAGCCTCAACTTTCTGTAAAGTGAGTTTCGATTAGTCAGCCAAAGGGTATGGGAGAAGCACAGCTCAAGGAGAGGTGGCTGGACTCACAGTGACTGAGTCCCAGTCATTGCAGGGCTATGAAAACTCCACTGTCACGCTTTACTCTTTTACTTGTTATTTTTACTTTTAGGCGGCTAGATCTAAAAACATGTATTTGTTTGAATGTATTCCAGCCTGTGGAATAAGTACTTTATAAAGACAAGGACTCTGTCTGACTCAGGTCTGATTCCCAAAACCTAGCATAAGCCTGGCATCTAGGGAGCATTTAATGAATGAATATAGCCCTTGGTACTCTACAGGAAATGAGTGCTTTTTAAAAATAAACAACTCATGCATATGATTAATTATTAAACGGTGGAATGTAGTTCAGCAGACTGCATTCCCTGCTTAAGTCATGTCAGTTCCATATTTGCTTTCCAAAGATTTCAAAATTTTTAAGACTTGAGGGTATAGAGCCTAATTCTTCAAAGGTACCCATACTCTATGTCACCAGAATTTTAAGATCAGGGCAATTAAGTTCCAACTGTGTTCTGAGCTTTTGCAGCAATTGGAAAAGCAAATTAAATGTATCTATAAGTGAGTTGAGGAATGTTTTATATGCTGAATGCTGAGATAAAACTGACAGGAATACAGCTCATCGTGTTGAAGCAACTGAGAAAAACATGTTGAAAAAAAGTAAAACAATATAAAATATAGCTAGCGCTCATGAATAATAAGCAATTTATTTTCCTCTCACACCATATTGGATCACAGAGGAGAGTGATGTCATTATCTGATTATTTATAACTACTGGAACTTAGCCACATGAGACTTGGCTGAGGTATCCGGATTTCAGACCATTTGTTTTCTGCTTTTATCATTAATCATTCCTCCAGCCAGACACAGAAGCTGTGGAAATGCAGAGAGCCCAAACTCACAGCTGTTGTGAGCATGAAAGACTTGCTGCCAAATAGTATGCTTGCATGTGCACCATTTGCACCAAAGACGGTAAAAACACAGAGCACCATGCAGTGTTAGGATTGGAAGGGGTGTTAGAGGTCATCTAGTACCACCACTTGTCTCCCAGATGCAGGAGGGAAGATGGCATAGGTGAGAATTCCGACTCCACCACCTCCTATTTTCCCATTTGCAAAATCATCCTCCTCATCCTCAACTTTCTCCTTATCACTGGACACCCTTCGAACAGGTGCACTGCAAAGATGGCGACGGTTTACATAAAATATTCTTCAAACTGTGCATCACTCCATGGACACTGGCTCAGCCTATGGGTTCCAATCACTGGAGATTTGATCGTTGATGTCCAAAGAGGGCATAAATCATTCTTCTCACAAGGACAGGGATCCCAATGGCTGCTCTAACACTGAGCTGCCCGATACGGCAGCCACTGGTCACATAACACTATGAGCACCTGAGATGTGACTACAAACTGAGATATGCTGAAAATGTAATGTAAAATACACACTAGATTGTAAGGCTTAGTTACAAAAAAAAGTCAAATATCTCATTTATAATTGTAATTGTTTGTCCGTGTAAATGATATGTTGGCAAATGGGGTTAAAGAAAATATATTATTAAAGCTAACTGTTCCTAGTTTGTTCCACTTCTTTTAATGTAGCTACTTAAAAAATTTAAACTGTTTACACACCCACATTCTCTTTGTTTTGGTACCCAACCTCTCTTTCATGCTGGATTTTCTCTTTCAGTGATACCCACTGTGATACAACCAGCCAACTAGGAAGAGGTATTGGATTGTACAGGGCAGTCAACCCAAACCCACGGCCTCAAGTCCTCTTGTTACTGAAATCTTATCCAGTAGTAATGACTCATCCTACTATACCCTTTCTTGCCTTTTGTCTTTGAAACATTTGCTGACAATTTTTGTGCTTTCCCCATAGTATTTGGGAAAAGGGTCTTTGCAGATGTAGTTAGTTAAGAAGAGATTGTGCTGGTTACAGTAGACCCTAAATACAACAACTAGTATTATTATAAGAAGAGGAAACACCAAACAGAGAAGAAGACACACACAGAAGTTGCCAAAAGACAATGGGGGCAGAGGTTGAAGTGATTGGAGAGACTAGCCAAGGAGTGCCAAGGATGGATAGCCAGCACCAGAAGCTGGAAGAGATGAGAAAAGATTCTACCTCATCCAAGAGGTAGCACAAGAGGGAACACAGCCCCGCTCACACCTTGACTTTAGACATGTGGCCTCCAGAACCGTGAGATGAAACATTCCTGTTGTTTGAAGCCACCCAATTTGTGGGACTCCATTACAGGAGCCTTGATAAATGAATACATTGGGAGCAGGGGAAGGAAGGAACTCCATGTAGATTCTAGTGGGCTCTCCCAAACAAGGAAAATAATTCATTTTCCAGGCTCATTATAAATAACAATGTTTCTTTAAAAATACATATTTCCCAGGCAATTTCAAAACTTAACATCTAACACAAAACATAAAAAGCACGTGATGTGCAGTTCCATCTAGGATTACATAATTTAGAGAAAGAAAGCTGATCAGGGGTCGCCTGGGGCCAAGGGTGAAGTAAGGAAGGATGACAAAGAGACAGAAGGAACATTTGGGGCAGAGGGAAATGTTCTGCGTTTTGACGTAACGGCAGATTCATTTGTGTATACATTTTTCAAAACTCTTCAGACTGCACTGTCCAATTAATACAGTCCATTATGTAAGTCAATTAAAATGATAAAAAAACTAAACATGGCATTACAATAAACTCTGACATTATACTATGTTTTAAGCTAACAGAATAATCAATTTCATAACGTGGCATTAGTAAAGTCACTGATAAGATGTATAAATTCCACATGTTTAACATCCAGAACAGACTTCCACGCTGAGCAGTAAACCATAGGAAACCTTGAGTTGCAATATTCATGGCAGAGTTTTAAGTTATTTTCAGCTTAAGGTAAATTTTTTATGCTGCAGATACAGTTAAAGGCATTGAAAAATTGCTGTTAACAAAGAACACACTTATTAAATTGCATTTAGATAACTGTTTTCTATGTAACATTTGTAGCATATTTATAAATAGTCAAATTTTTTACTTTATAAATATTTCATACAATGCATTTTATCATTCTGGTAGGTCACTTAACATTTCATTTACACTTTCTGAACACTTTTTCATAACTGATTTTTCACCCTTTTGAAATAACAAGTAGAAATAAGCAATGCAAATAAATCATCAAATGTATTCATCTTTAAAATTTTGTACCTAGCTGGATCACATCTATTTAAGTCACACTATAAAAAATGATGAAACACAAACATTTCACCTAAAAAAAACTGCTGGAAATCAGAGACTAATCACAAGTTTTCTTGGCATACCATAAGTTAAGTAAATAGTACAAAAAATATTTTAAATAACATCAAATTTTGATGAAGTTTTGGCTATCCAAGAGAGTTTTTCAATGTGACACACACACACATCAGTTTTTCCTAGTCTTAAAATTATGGCATTATCCACCATTAATATAAGACCCCAAGATTTCTGCATCCCTTCAGCTAAAAAGTGACCACATATGCAAGAATTATCAGTTGGTGTCACAAGCCTTTGTTGTTACCATGCTCCCAAAAGAGCGATGACTCCTTTCCACAACAACAACAACATTATCATGATCCAGGAATTCCAACAAGCACCGAGTTTGGAAATACTTTAAAATATTCTTTGAAAAAAATCATCTGGATGAAAAGGAGTACATTTGACAACCATAATGATCTACAATAATAAAATTTACATGCTTTTCTTTGCTTTTTCTTCCACACTACACAATTTCATTTTAAAATGCTTAACCAATTAGAAACTGGGAAAAGGAGGGATGGAAGTATTATTTGGTAACTGATAGAATAATTTTTTACTCCATAAATTGTCAAAATTATTGATGATGCACTTCACCTTTTATGAAATGGTACCTGCTCTATTGTTACACCCGTCCAATACTAAATTAAAATGTGTCAGCATTGTAATATTATGGTCAGATTTTTAACAATTCAAACAAGGTTGAATTATTTTAAATAAAATCATTTGTTAGTGATATCATACTGGATTTTTAAATGCATTACTTTTTCAACGGCCATGAAGCCAATACAATTGAAATTTTTATACCACTCCAGCCTCTAGAACCCAGGGGGTAGGTGGGCAAGACATCCTAAATTTGCTCTCCTAAGCACATAAAACCAACTTAATCCAGCTTTGGCTCTGATAAACAGAGTCTGTCATTAATAGTGATGATGCAAAAATTCCAAGTTCAACCAAATATGAAGTTTTATTCTGAGCCAGATGTGAGTGACCAGGCCCAAGGCACAGCCCCAAGAAGTCTTGAGAGCATATGTCCATGGTGATTGAATTGCAGTTTGGTTATATACATATTAGAAAGCCAGAAGTTTTTTTTTAAAAAGTCATAAATCAACATACGTGAGATTTTCATTGGTTCAGCCTGGGAAGGCAGGACGTCTCCAAGTAGGGTCTCACCAGTTATAGGTAAATTCAAAGATTTTTTTTTTGACTGGAAATTTGTAGGCTCTATCTAATGAATTTTGGATATCAATAGAGGAGATGTCTTGCTGAGATAAGGAGGTGGAAAATTCCAGGTGTCTTGCTATGCAGATGAAGTCCTATACATGGCAGAGATAATAATAAGTGTTTTACAAAGTGCCAAGAGTCAGAAAGTTCCCAAAATACAGCTTTTCAGGTCCATAAAATACTTTGACTTCCTTCTTTATCTGTTGTGTGATGTTATGCCAGAGTCAGGTTGGAAAACAAACTTCAGTAGATAGGGTAATAAAGCCCTATCTAATGAGTCCTTGTTAGGTATCACTCTCCAAGTTAGAAATTTGGATAAGAGGGGAAAAAAGGTCAGAGTTTTGCCCTCCGTATAGAGGTTACTCTGTGAATCGTGGAGGATTTTACTCAAATGAGTTGAAACTCTTGGTCGAGAATTTCATCTCTGCTGACATTTATTTCACAGGACTACTGAGTATGGCTATAGCTATGCATCTATCATCTTAAAAAATTCTCAGGAAGGCATTCTCACAGCTAGCTGCAGTTCCTTCAGCATCCAAACAAAAGGAAATTCTTGGGCCAAACAATATTGATCTGATGATTTTATCTTTACCCTTCAAGGCAAGAAAATAATAACTCAAGTTCAGCAGCACAATGATTCTTTGTCGTGTTGATAGCTTGGTTATAAAGAACTCTCAAGTGTCACAGCATACACAGAGGCTGTCCTGATTTTCAGACACTGTGTCATTTTAAGAAGCCTCTAATATCCTTTAAAATAAAAACCAAACAAGATTACAACTGAAATGGCAACAGAGAGTTCATTGTTTCAGTGTTTGGCAGAGATAAAACTAAGCCCAGTCTTTATCACAGTTAACAACTATGAAAGGTAACATCTTCCTTCCATCATTTGCTCATGATACTGAGGAAAAATAAATGTGAACAGTGGCCTTGCCATAAACCAACTGGAATGAAATATAATTGGGAAGAAATATGTGTCCCTACTCTATCTAGGATAGCAAAATAACTACCTACCTGAAAAGTCAGACAACGAAGTCTATTCTTGGGAGTAGAATATGAAAACAGGGTAGTCCACAGTTAGGGTTCATTTAAGAGGAAGGATCTGTCTATCAAGTAGACCAATTCGCCTGCTTTACTTGTCTTGTAGAAGAGCAGGATGCATTGATATAATGGGGGTTCAATCCATTTTTAGCGTTTTCAAATTAAAACTACTGTCATTTCAAACTTCAAATTGCACCCATAGTGTTGGTTATTAATTATGCACACTTGGGTCTTTCCACGTATAAATTACCCCATTTTGTGAATTATCAACAATAGAGATGAATTCCAAATTTCCTGCTGATCATGAGTTCTGACAGCAAGACAGCAAGATTCTTGTATTTCTTCTTTACCTTGAATCGTTGTGTACTCAGGAAATACAAACAGACTACAAACAGAATATAGCTAGATTTTGTCACATAATTGAGATGTTGCCAGCAGATATTCATTAAATGAATATGTACTGAGTGCTCATTGTGTGCTGGATGTTGTTCAGGGTCCTGGGAGATACAGCAAGGGACAAAACAGATGAACAGATCCCTTCCCAGGAGTGGGCAGTAGAAGACTGCTGCCTCTGAGCATACAGCTACATTGATTGAGCCCTGAGTCCAGATCATATTAGAGATATACATTGCATTTTAAAAATGTATTGAGCACTTTCCCAATGCCTAGCACTGAGACAATGACCCCACTCCTGAAAAGTTTAAATTCAATTCAATAGCTACTGTTCACTGAACAGCAACTAGGAACTGTGCTAAGCACTCTATAATATTACTATTTAATTGTATTATTAAGTAGGTTTTGGCCAGGCTTGGTGGCTCAGCCTGTAATTCCAGCACTTTGGGAGGCCGAGGCGAGTGGATTGCCTCAGCCTGTGGGTCTAAGACCAGCCCAGGCAACTTGGTGAGACCTCGTCTCTACGATAAGTAATTTTTTAAAATTAGCCTGGCGTGGTAGTGCATGCCTGTAGTTCCAGTTACTTGGAAAACTGAGACGGAAAGATCACCTGAGCCCAGCATGTCAATGCTGGGGTGGCCGTGAGCGTGCCACTGCACTCCAGCCTGGGCGACGGAGTGACCCCAACTCAAAAAAAAAAGAGAAAATCTGCATATAACTTTGACTCCCTAATAACTTAACTACTAATAGGCTACTGTTGACCAGAAGCCTTATGAATAACATAAGCAATCAATTATCAAAATTTTTTAATTTTTAATTTTAAAGATGTGGGGTGCAATTCAGGGTTAGGAATACAAATGCTCATTATGCAGGTACCCTTGTTGATGAGGTGTGCCACCTCATCAACATCCCCTGGTAGTTTCTCACTACTGCCAATCTCACCCCCACCCCCACCCCGGCTGTTTCCTGCTACTGTCAATCCTTTTCTTATAGTATTGTGATAATTATTCGAGGTCCACTTATGAGTGAGAATATGACACTTTATTCTTTGTTTCTGTGATAGATCACTCAGTATTATAGACTCTAAGTTGCTGTGAAGCTCAAGATTTTGTCCTTCTTTATGGCTGTATAATATTCCATCATGTACATGTACCACATGTTTTTAATCCAGTCCTCTTTAGATGGACAGCATGGTTGGTTCCATTGTTTTTGCTATTGTGAATAATGCTGCAATAAACAAGCAAGTGCAAGTATCATTTTCATACAATGATTTGAGTTCCTCCAGTAGGGGCATTGTGGGGTCATATGGAAGGTCAGTTTTTGAGATTTTTTAGGAATCACCAAACTGTTTTCCAAAGAAGTTGTATTAGTTTACACTCCCATCAACAGTGTCAAAGTGTTCCCTTTTCACTGCATCCTCTCCAGCATCTGTTGCTT
Organism: Tarsius wallacei; assembly: GCA_963574415.1. NCBI lineage: Eukaryota > Metazoa > Chordata > Mammalia > Primates > Tarsiidae > Tarsius > Tarsius wallacei. The sequence goes on from CAUYQG010153610.1 coordinate 22,097, forward strand.
TTTAAGTTATTGATGATGGCCATCCTGACTGGAGTTAGGTGGCATCTCTGTGGTTTTAATTTGCATTTCTTTGATGACTAGTGAGGTTGAGCATCTTTTCATGTATCTATGGCTGCTTGTATGTCTT